>JAXQQM020070914.1:0-80707 GCA_034641835.2 Pinus albicaulis
CCATTTGATGAATGCGCCACCCCATCTGCGATGAGAGTGAAAGGATAGATCTAATGGAAGAGTACCTCGTGAATGGTGTGAAAGTATATTCATAGTCGATCCCAACAACTTGTGAGAATCCCCGGGCCATAAATCTGGCCTTGTACTTCTCCACACTCCCATCCACTGCTTGCTTCACCTTATAGATCCATCTAGATCCAACCACTGATTTTTCGACCGGTATTGGGACAACCTCCCATGCACTGTTATTGATGATGGAATCATACTCCTCTACCATAGCATCAACCCAAATTGCTTTTTGCACTGCTTCCTGAAAGGAAGATGGTTCTATCACAATACACTTGCTCATAAGAGCCATGTATCCAGTAAAATTTTATGGATTCTGTCTCTATCTGCGCAGTGAAGAAGGGGCTCCTACATTCTCTACTGCATCAAGTATCAATCTATCAGCTTCGGTGGTGCACCTTCTACCATTTCAGGTGGATGGCTCTGCATGAGTGTTTTCTTCCATTCCTTGATCCTCTGCATGTGGCCGCTCCACATATTGAGGTTCATTCTTTGGAACCAATAGTTCCTCCTCTGCATGCAAATCCAGCTCCCTCTCAAGGGACAATTGCATGGCTTTCTCCTCATCAAATTTTATATCCCATCGCACAACAGTCATTCTGATGTTAGGCAAATACACCTGATAGTTTTTGGGAGTTTCAGTGTACCCCAAAAATATCCCAATCTCAGATGTTGGTTCAAGCTTCTTCATGGCATCTTTGGTCACATGCACATAAAGGTATGAGCCAAAAATATTAAAATGTGAGACATCAGGTTTCTTACCAGTAAAAGCCACTTCTGGTGTACTCATGCCAAGTATCCGATGAGGACAACAGTTTTTCACAAATAACGTTGTGTTGCATGCCTCCACCCACAGATACAACGATAGGCCTTGATCATGCAACATCGCTCGTGCTACACCCACAATTGTTCTGTTCTTTCTTTCTGCGACCCCATTCTGCTGTGGCTTATGAGGCGCAATCAACTCTCTTTGAATTCCTTCTTTGCTGCAAAAGTTCTTGAATTAATTGGAGATGTACTCACCACCATTGTCACTCCTAAGAGCCTTCACATGCTTCCCCGTGTCTTTCTCCACCAGTGTTTTGAACTCATGAAATTTTGAGAATGTCTGATATTTCTTCTGCATGAAGTAGATCCAACACTTTCGAGAAAAGTCATCAATAAATAACACATAGTTGTTGGAATCACGATTGCCATTAGACCAAAACCCACAGGCATTGGTCTCCACTACAATCACCAGAGTTAGGATCCATGAGAGGCGGTTAGTCCATGTTGCGAAACACACAGGGAGCGTTGAACCCAATGTCCAACAATCTCCCCCCCAACGTGAGGCGGGTGAGTTTCAAACTCGAGACCTGTCGCTCTGATACCACTTGTTGGAATCACGATTGTCGTTAGACCAAAACCCACAGGCATTAATCTTCGCTACAATTGCCAGATTTAGGATCCACGAGAGGCAGTTATTCCATGTCACGAAACACATGAGGAGATTTGAAACCAATGTCCAACAATAGTACTTTTTCTTTGTTGTCAAAGTAGTACATAATGGTCCACACACATCTAAGTGAACTCTCTCAAACATTTCTGAAGCTCGGTTCTCCTTCTCATGAAAAGTGGCCTTTGCATACTTCTCCATAGTACATCCCTTGCATGTGTCAGACTGTGTAATAGTACCCTTGGGAAGACCCATAGAAATTTGTTGCATGACCTTCAAGGCTCCGTGGTGAAGATGGCCCAATCTCCTATGCCATAACTCACCCTCATCCCGACTCACCACTTTGTCTGCCTTACCCATCGATGTTGCGCAGCCATCTATATCAAGTTTATAGATATTCTTCACATGAATCCCAATCTTCTTGGCCTTTCCTATTGTTTTGTGTCGCGGGAAATATTTTCCTTCACTGAAAACAACATCATAGCCTCTATCCTCCAACATTGCGATTGAGACTAAATTTTTCTTCAAGACTGGTACATGCATTACATCTTTTAATTGAAAGGGTTTACTTGACTGTCTTTGGAAGGTAATTGTACCTATCCTTGTAGCACTGTACCGCCTGTCATCACCCATTTCGATATGCATCTAGAGGTCCTTCTCCTCCAAGCTACTGAAAATTTCTTTGTCTCCCATCATGTGAAAGGAAGCACCACTATCCAAGTACCACACCGATCCCATTGAACTTGACACCATGCATGCAATGAGTGAGAAGTCAAGCTCAAATTGCAAGGCCAAAGCCTCACCAGCTACAGATCCTGAAGCCTTCTTGTTCTTCTTCTTTTGTGGACAATTAGTGGCATAGTGTCCATGCTCGTGACTGTGAAAACACTTCACTCTTGACATGTAACGCTTCTTTCCATCTTTACCAGACTCAGATTTGGAATGGAATTTCTTTTCTTTCCCCTTCTTCGCCTTGGAAACTGTTGTGGCTCATTTTCATTTACTTTTGAAATATTTCTCAAAACACAAAAAATCGTATATGTTAGAAAATGAACAAATGTAAAAATATTTATATGCCGAAAAATAAATTTTGATTTATATGTTGGTGTATTAACATTATGTGTGGAGATGTGAAGGAGGGTTCGACCATCGGGTTAATAGTCGTGTAACTCACAAAGCAGAATTTAAAAGAAAAACAGTTGACTTTGATCAGAAGAAACCCGCGGGCACAAATAGCCCAAACTATAGTTCTGAGGGTGCCTCCGAAGTTGACCGTGACGAGAGCTCATTGACTATGATCGATAGTTCATGATCACTACGGAGGCACACCTCCAAAGAGTTTTCCGTACCCCGGAGTGCTCCCGCGGTGACGTAAGGAGTTAAACCACATAGACAAAAACTTAGACAATTTAATCCACTATTTTTGGCTCCAATTGAAAAAGAAGTGAAGAAATTACTCCAAGCAAAAATCATAGTCCCTCTTAGATATTCTGATTGGTTTTCTAATTTGGTTCTTGTGTGGAAGAAAAATGGAGAGATAAGATTGTGTGTGGATTTCAGAAACCTGAATAGAGCATCTCTAAAGGATAATGATCCTTTACCTAAAATGGATTATGTCTTACAAAAAGTGACAGGATCTTACAGGATGTCCATGGTTGACGGATTCTCTAGGTATAATCAGGTGGCAGTAGATAAGGAAGATCAGAAAAAGACATCTTTCACAACCCCTTGGGTACTTTCATGTATGCAATAATGCCATTTGGACTTTTGAACGCAGGTGCAACCTTTCATAGGGCCATAGACATAGCGTTTGTTGGAGACAAGTATGTGGTTATATATTTGGATGATGTAACTATTTTTTTAGGATCAGATGATGAACACTTGGAACATCTGCAAATAACGTTTGAAAAATGCAGGAAGTATGGGCATCCAAAAAAATATTTGTTTGCCTTGGAAGAAGGTAAATTATATGGTCACATAGTTTCAAAACAAGGGGTAAAGATTGATCCAGCAAGGGTGGAAGCAATTCAGACAATTCCTTTACCTAGAAGCAAGAAAGATATTCAAATATTTTTTGGAAAGACAAACTTTCTGAGAAGGTTTGTATCAAATTATGCAGATATTGTGAGAAACATAACTAATATGTTGAAAAAAGAGGCATAAGTGCAATGGAATAAAGAAGCAAGAGAATCATTTTCCAGAATAAAGGAGGCTCTCCAGGAAGCTCCTGTTTTAATTAGTCCAGATTATCAGAAGGCATTTCAGATATTCTCATTTGATTCCCCCTCTACTATTGTTGTTGTGTTATTACAGAAAATGAGGAGAATAAAGAACAACTAGTGGCATTCTTCATCAAAGTTCTCAGAGATGCTGAACTCAACTGTAATATTTTAGAGAAACAAGTGTATTAAAGTCTCAAATATAAAGCACTCAAAGCCTTCAAAACCTATGTATTACAGTCTCAAATAACTGCATATGTGCCTAATTCTATTGTTAATGATGTGATGGTTCAGAGTGATGTAGAAGGAAAGAGAGGAAAATGGATAGCAAAAATTCAGGAGTATGATCTAGACATTAAACCTACAAATTTGGTCAAAGGGCAAGATTTGGAAAAGTTGTTAGCAGAGACAAATTTTCAAGCATTAGGAATTAATCTATTAGCACCAATAGATGAAGTTGTAAATGAAGAAGTTCAAAATAAGTCCAAACCAAGTATTCAGGACAAATATTTATGCTCAGATTGGTACAAAGACATTTTTCATTATCTATGTTTCTTCTCTTGTCCAACTTCACTGAATAGAACAAAGTATAGAGCCCCCAAGCTTAAATCTTGACCATATGTCATAGTAGAAGCAAAATTGTACTGGAAAGATCTTGCTGGTATCTTATTGTTGTGCTTAACTGAAGGTGAATCCATTGAAGTTACCAAAGAATACCATGAAAATCTGTGTGGAGGGCATTATAGTTCGAAGGTCACAACACATAAGATCCTCAAGTCAGGTTTTTATTGGCCTACACTATTTGCAGATGTGTACAGACTAGTAAGAAGTTGTCAGAAATGTCAATTGTTTGCAGAGAAGAAAACACTTGCTTCCTTACCTCTCATTTCAGTATTCATAGAAGAGCCTTTCAGACAGTGGGGACTGGACTTTATTGGAGAGATAAATCCACCATCAAGTGGACAGTTCAAGTGGATTCTAACTGCCACTGATTACTTCACAAAGTGGGTTGAAGCGATACCCACCATGAAAGCAAATGACCAAGTGGTGATGAAGTTTTTGGAGGAGAACATATTCAATACGCTTGGTTGTCCAGTCAATATTGTAACTGATAATGCTCAAGTATTTTTATTCTGCTTGATTCATTGATTTATGTCAAACATATAATGTAATTTTGTCACATTCCACAGCCTACCATCCACAAGGGAA
Source organism: Pinus albicaulis (assembly GCA_034641835.2). Classification (NCBI taxonomy): domain Eukaryota; kingdom Viridiplantae; phylum Streptophyta; class Pinopsida; order Pinales; family Pinaceae; genus Pinus; species Pinus albicaulis. The sequence goes on from JAXQQM020070914.1 coordinate 4,930, forward strand.
TGGATTGGCAGAGTCTTCAAACAAGACATTGGTTAGGATTATGAAGAAAAAAAATCACTGGAAATCAAAAATACTGGGACTGAAAATTAAAATTTTCTCTTTGGGTAGTTCGAGTAACTACTAGGAGGTCCACTGGCAAATCACCTTTTGAGTTGGTTTATGGAACTCAAGCATTGTTTCCTAGTCAGTTTGCCAAACCAGTGATTGATTTCCTTCAAGAAGCTCAGGAAGAACCTAATGCTTTGGTAACAATAATGAATAAGGTGATTGATTTAAGTGAAAACAGAGACAAAGTTTGAGATAACTTGATTACTTATCAGGCAAAAATGAAGTCTATTTTTGACAGGAAGGTGAAAGAAATCCTCTTTCAAGCAGGTGATTTAGTACTGAGATGGGACACCAAAAGGGAGGATAAAGGAATGCATGGTAAGTTTGACCCCCTCTGGTATGGTCCATACCGAATTACTGAAGCTAGGTCAAACAATACTTTCATCCTAGAAGATTTAGATGGAGAATCTCTACAACTGTTTGTGAATGGGAAGTATTTGAAGCATTATTTTCAACACTAAAAGTCAGCAGTACACCATTGTAAATATCAGATTTCTCATTGTTCATATGTCACCAAACAATATTTGACTCCATGCTCGAGGTGAAGGCACTAATTTGCGGTTCTTAGCACTTTCGTGGAAAAAAGCACTATCCCCAGGCGGAGCCAGATGTCGTGGCTCATTTGCAATTACTTTTGAAATATTTCTCAAAACACAAAAAAGCATATATGTTAGAAAATGAAAAAATGTAAAAAAATTATATGCCAAAAAAGAATTTTTGATTTATATGTTGGTGTATTAACATTATGTACAGAGATTTTAAGGTGGGTCCGACCATCAGGTTATAATTGTGTAACTCACCAAGAGGAATTTAAAAGAAAAACAGTTGATTTCGATCGAAGGAAACCCACGAGCACAAATAGCCTGGAGTATAGTTCCGAGGGTGCCTCTGCAGTTGACCCTGACGAGAGCTCATTGACTGTGATCAACGGTTCATGATCATTGTGGAGGCACACCTCTGAAGAGTCTGTCATACCCCGAAGTGCTCCCACGGTGACAGAAGCAATCGATATCACCAGCAAACGAGCCAACTCATCATACACGTCATATGTCTATTGTGCGTCAAGTCATGCATTTAATTCACATTTGTTTCCAAAGCCCCACTGCATCTATAAAGTGTGTTTAAAAACTTTGTTCTTTCACTTGCCAGTTTTTCAGTCCTAGTTTTCCAAATTCGTCTGAGTCATCCAACCTCTCACCTCTGAGTTTGTACAGTCGCCACCCTAAGTAAAATTATGGCTAAACAATCATCCCTCTCCAACTCTCCCAGCCACATTCCGCTTATGGATACAGAGCAAGATTTTAAGGATACCCTTTGCACAGTTGAGCACCTACCTCTTTATCAACAAATCTTACTCAATGAATGAAACTCTCATGTTTACTCAGCCATGGTCAAGTCTGGTGTTATGTCTGCATATGTCTTGAAAACCCATCTTTTTCTGGAATTCATACATTGGCTAGTATTAGCATTGTACCCTATCAAATGCTTTGTGATGAATCATTTGGGAGAAATTGTTCTTCAATTTACGTATATGTTAATTTGTCAAGCCTTCTGTTATCTTGAGTCAAAGTCTTATGTTATTTTTACTAAAGAATCATTGACGACATTCTATGACAGTCTTGCAAGGCAAGATTTTACGCTGGTGGTATTCTTTCTAAAACCAGAAGTAAGACATTTCTCTCCAATTGAGAAAGAGTTTCCCTTGGAGATTTTCGATGTAGAGTTCAAGCCTATACTGAGATTTTTGTCAAAAATACTTGGGAAGGAGGATGCTGCTCAAATTGACAAGTCAGTGGTTGGATTATTTTATTTAATGATGAAGCCTAATGTGGTGCTAGACATCCCTTCCAATTGGAAAGAGAACATTAATTCTCAGCTTATGAGCCTGCCCCTCACTGGGTCTTTTAGATTTCCCTCAGTGATTACTTATTTATTTTTATATAAAAGTAGAAGAATTTATACATTTGGGGTTGAATATCATGGATTCAAATAAGGAAAGGCAATCAGTAGTGGTTTGGACATATTTAATAAGGAATGAACTCGATGATGGAGGATTGTTTGATTTTGCTACTTATTTTATGCCAATTGCCTATAAGAATTTGAATGGAATCACTCCTCCATGTTTTTTGCAGAAGGCCCAAGAGTTTCTTCAACTCAATGTTAATTGAAAATTTGGAGATTGGTTTGTGTATAATGATTATTTAGATATTAGGTTGTATGGAGCTGGTATTGAGCCTTATAGATTGCCCACCTTTATCCCCATGAGGATTTTTGCCTTGGATTTTATTAGACAGAGCTTGAATGTAGATCGGATACATTTTGTTCCAATGAAGAAAGGTCATGTATTTAAGTTACCTATGATTGTTAGGCACTTCATAGTAAATATGAGACAAGCAGAAAATGAGGCAAACCAAATGTTAGAAAGCATACATTTGTTATTAGGTGAGAAATGGGCTTATGATCCACACAAGGTGATTTCTAACAGAAGAATTGAAAATGGTTATTCTGATTCTGTTCATGACAGTAAACCTGAAATTGAGAAGCTATCTAACAAGGGTTTTGCAGGCTCTAGTAGTAATAGCATTAAGACTCCAATTATCTTTGAAAGGGAAATTAAAAGAAGTAAAGAGAAGGTTGTTGATTCTAAGGATGAAGAACAAAGAGATGAGAAAATAACTAAATTAAGTGAAGAAGACAAAAATAGCCCCGACTAACCAATTAAGAGATACTCAAAGGCACACGGAAGCTGTTCATGATCAGGTACCTTTGATCAAGCAAGTCTTTGCCCAAATTGCTGAAAAGAACCAGAAGATCAGAGCAAGTGTGGAGGCTCAAGTTGAATATCAGATTACTCCTGATCAGACTAGATTGTTGACTGTTATGGATTTAGAAAGGGATCAATTGAAAATTTCCTTCTCCCACCCATTTGAAATGAAAATAGGGTCATCCAACAATTTTAAAACTGTAAATCTAACTATTGATACTAGAAAGATCCCTTTACTTGATAAAGTTAACTTACACATGCAAACTGGTCAATTGATTATTAATGACTTGACTAAAACTAGTGCAGCTGCTAATAAGGCTAAGAATATGTTAGGAAAAGTAATCAAGCAGCTAAAGTTAGAGAAAGCTAATTCTAGGGCTCTTTCGACTCAAAATGAAGAATTGAAGAAAATAATTGTAAAAATTGGAGTGGATCCCAATGATAGATCAGCGGTGCAAAAATTGTTACAAAGTGAAAAATCGGAAATCAATGTGTTGAAGAAAAATATAAAGCTACCTATTGGAGAACATCCAATGGCAACATAGGTAGAATAGGTAGAAAATAAGAAAGAAAATCTTTTACAGCAGCTATTGTAGAGAGATGAAGAAATTTCTAGATTAAAGGAGACAGTGGTTAATATGCAGGGTCACATTGATTCAATTGTTTGAAAAATAGTCTTATCATCTGGAGGTGATGACCCAATATCCAGATTATCATAATTGACCACATAATTGAAAATGGAAGAAATTGATCCTAAGAAAACCTATAGTGATCTTGATACAACAATGAAAATAATACATGCCAAAGATGGGGAAATTAACAAATACAAATTTGATTACCAGACAACTTATGAAGAAGTCAAGAATCTTAAAGAGAAAGTAAAGGGAAACATGTCCCTAATTCAAAAAAGGAGATTTTGTGGAATGATATTATTGAGGTAATGAAAACAATTTGGGAATCACTAACTATAGTTTCAGAAGAGAAAAGCATAATCATAGATTTACAGGAGCTCATCCTAGCTGAAAAACAAAAAATGCAGAACATAGCTCTGTGGGCTAAAATTTTTATAGATTTTGTTAATTCTAAATCAAAGCAAGAACTGGAATATCATGAAATCAAATATAGAACATCATATGTTCTGGAATTTAATAAGATGATTGTGAAGAATGCTTGTAGGAAGACAACAGAGAAGAAATTGATAGAGATCAAATAGGCTGAAACAAATTCAACACTATGTTTGACAAGAGGACCAGGGCTGGACTACCATCGTGTTGGGATCTACAAGGAAATCAAGCTTGATAATACTCATGAGAAAACTGTATTCTTGAAAGGAGCCACAATTGTTAATTTTCTGCAGAGACATTTTCAGTTGTTATGGATGGTTAATACCTTGTTTCTGGATAAACCTACTTATACCAGGATCACTGCCTTCAGTCTAGAACATCACAGGCTTGTCAATTCTCCTAAGACCAATATTAAACTCTAGAAGAAATGCAGGGCATGGATGTCTGATTCACCTGGAAATACATCAACAACACATGAAGCCACATCAACAACAAATTAGAATCAACAAAAGGAATAATATATGAAGTTTTATTTTTTTTCTTTGTGTAAAATCGAGGATGTAATGTTGTCCTCTATTATAATGTAATAAGTATTTTAAACAGATTAAGTAGTCTGAGTAGTTTAAAGAAGTTCTAGAAGTTACAAACTGCTTTTGTATGTATTTAAGGAAGATAGAAAGAAATAAGAGGGTTCTGAGAAGACTACAATTTTGTACTCACTTTTCTAATGGATTAATTAAAGAAGCATCAAGTTTCCTGCAACTGTTGATGGTGATTTATTTTTCCAGTGTCATTTTGTATTCTTTCTTATTTGAATGAAGTGAAGTAAATTAGTTGTCGGTCTCTTAATTTGATCTGTGAGTAAGAGTTAAATAACCTTAATGTGCACTCCTTCACTCTAGCTGTTCTTTCTACATAAATTCATTTTGAGATTTAAAGTGATATATTTTGGGTTACAACATATCATTTTGAGTTTCTTCTACAGTTCTTCTTTTCATTCAGATATCAGTAGTTAATGGCATTGTAGAGTCTTTCATTATATTATATTATTAATTGTTTTAAAAAATTAATTTCCAAAAGGATTGAATGAAGATTGTTTTTAGGAAAATCCCCTCTACAGAAAGAGGAGATCCCTCTAGCCCTAGGGTGGTTCTAGCAGCAAGAGGACATGCTAATCCTTGGATTCCTAGTTTATGAATGAAACTGAGTCAGGATAGATGTCCTACTTTTGTTCCAATGTAGTTGTCGTAGCTATGGCAACAGTCTCTTGATCTTCGTCCTGACACGTCACGATATTTCAATGGTAATACTCAGGTGCCTGCACAAGGATCAGAGAACGATAGAAACATACGAAAACATACTTGCATCCATAACTATTTAATTGGTCAAGGATAACTAAATGTATTGCACAAGATTAATCATATCAAACACAAAACAGGAACCAAAACATCAGTCATGTATTAATAAGGAGAAAGAAATATTTTACAACCAAATAAACCTTTACGTCGCAGCCTCCTTCAACGTGTTAGCACCTGATCTGGACCCCAGGCTAAAAAGGGAAAAACAGGGTAACAACTAAACCACGCTCATCCTTGTAGCTAGCCCTACAAGGACAGGATAGGGCTGTCTCCGTAAAATGGATATTCAATAAAGTGCAATAAAGGACTGATATTAGGCTAGGTAAAATGATGGAAAAGAATTTTAATAAATGAAATGGATTTTTCAGGGATGTGTGGGACAAAATGGGACAGTATGAAACTGTGGAATTAAATCAGGACATAGGGTATTTCATGGGGCAAGGTAGGCAAGAAATTTTAGCAATCAAGGTTAAATAAGGATGGAATGGAAAGACTAGTGAGGAGCTGAAAAGGGCACAATAAATGGATCCTTTTCAAACAGAAGAAAAAACACAGAGTATGAATGATTTCCCAAGGCAGAGCATAAAAATGGATTCTACCTTTCTATCTTGAAAGCATTCAAAAGGAAATGTTTATGGATGAGAGGTGCAACATAACAATTTACATATGAAACAAAGGAGAGAAACAAATGCTAAATCTCATACCACATGGATCCCACAAATCAAAGCTGCATCTATTATTAAATCCCTGTCAAAATGTATAATGGAGCGCAGAGCGTTCTTCCCACACTATACCCCTAATGCTGAGTTATAGACTGCTTTACAAATGATTTACAATTACAATAAATAGGCTGAAATGTGGGAACATATATCCACAGAAAAAGGGAGATGTTCTAACAACTGAAGAAATGAAAACTAATCATAGAAAAGAAATCCAACAATCTGCCCCAAAGAAGGAACAATATTACATTTGATTACTTGGGCAGATTCACAATTTCGCAGTTGAATGATAAATAGGCAATTTGAGGAGAAAATCCCTATCTTTATGCTACTGTAAAAATCTTTGTTTTATTTTAGTTTGCGACCAACTAACTATTGCTTTCCATTATTCGTTTGAATAAAACTAACTTTAATAAAATGCTATCGAAATAAAATAGAATGAAATTATATACCTTTGTGAAGGGAAAAATTAATTTTTCGAATGGGAAAAAGGGAAGGGAGGCGGGACCCGCATTATAATCGCAATCGGAAATGGATGGAGGAAGGGAGATATAATATAAAATAAAACATTTGAAAAATGCACGCAGTGATGGTATCATCGCAATTGGGATCGAAGGAATGGTGAAGGGCAAAAACTTCCGATGTGATGAGCAAGGCCCGATGGAATAATAGAATAAGCCAAAGGGATAGTGAAAAACGAACAAAAACATTTTGACGCTTTGCACAAAGGAAAAGGTGATTTTATATGAAGACGAGGAGGCGGCAGAGTGAGGCCACGGGGATACAATCCCAATCCTGTCCCCGAGGTTAGAGATAATTCGCATAATAACTATACAGTATAAAGCGTAAAATGACACTTTACAATGACAAACAAAATATTGAGAATTTGAGTTTAAAAGGCAAAAGGCATAATGCATTATGAACGCGGAGAGATTTTAAGCGTAGATGGGGGGCCGGGGCCAATCGGCATGGTGGTCGGAGGGCGGGGCGGGTGCAATATAAATAATCTCGATGAAAAATGACACGATGGCTTATAAAAGGCAGTTCAATCACACACTAGATAGATCGGCAGGAGGGAGTCACAGTCGCGAGAATGTCAATCGGGAGCGTTCAATCGGGGGGAGATTTTATGAATCTGGCCCGATTTAAAATGGACCGTGCGCATGGGCCGTCGGATTAGGGGGGTCGATCAATGGTCGGGGATGTTCATGTCAGGCGGTGTGCATAGGGAGATATTCAATGGGCAATGCTTTATCGGAATTTTTCGTGATGGACTAATCGAAGTGATTGTTGTGCCGATGTGATGGAAAAGGGACTTTGGATAAGGCGAGTTTTATAATATAACTTTGATTTATTTTATAATGTTTAGAAACACTTTCAAGAGAGGGAAGTGGTTGCAGGAGCAATGGGGATTTTACAATAATAAACTTTGAAGTGTTTATTATAAGAGTTTAAAGAGAATGGTGGGAAGCGGTTGTATTCGCAGATTTTACATTGTGATTGGGTAATCGGAAGGAAGGGAAAAAGAAAGGTTTATAAGAGAAAATAATAAACTTTAATAAAATAAAGTTTAGGGAAAGGAGGGAAAAAAGGGGAAGGGTTAGGGTATAGAGGACTTTTTACTTCATTTAGGCATAAATTTCAATCTAGAAGTCAGTTTTTAGAGTGTAATATACTGTTGGAAAGCTCTTTCTGGGCTCTTTCTGCTGGATCTACTTAGAACATTATTTGACACTGACAATGCCATGGAAGACTTCTCTGAAAGGCAGGGTGATGACTTAGAGGAGATAGCAGCTTCTGAAGTGTTGACTTATTAAATATGCTAACATAAAATTACATAATAAATGATAATAAAGGAAAAGTATCATGTCTTCACCTCAAAACATGGTTTTGAGGTGAAAATTACATCAAACTGAATAAAACATTTCTTTGATCTTCCAGGTGCTATGACTTTAAGTTTATTGACTTCCTCATAGACTTGTTGATATTTATTGACAATTGACTCATTAATTTGACCATGGTGAGATCCTAGAACCTAATGAGACCCATCCTATGACCTATTGACATGACTCACAAAGTGAAAGTAGCTTCATGACTAAAGACCATAGAGAGGAGAATCAACAAGTTTCACATGTGGAAGCACAAACAAAAATGCTACCATTAATGAAATACTTATTCAATGGAGAATGATGAAATTTATTGACATAGGACTCCTAATATGCAAATGCAAAAGAGAAATTTTGATCACTGATGGCAGTATGACTAGACTGACACTAACATTGGCTCCAATGGGGATGGTAGCTCCTTGGAGGTGCCAAGAACACCGTAGACCAAGAAGCCTTATCCATTGGGCATGGAGTCAAAAAATGATGAAAACTGACACAATGCAAACTGATTCTGACTGAAAACTAAGACTGAAAACCATAAAATCAAACTTACTTAAGACATGACTAAAACACAATTGACAAACTGAAAATATGCTCATAATTGAGCTTATTCATAAAACCTACTCTAGTTGTTCTATTCACTGCCTGATCAAGTGAAATGGAACAACCAATGCAACCATGTAAGCATCCTGGCTGCTATTTGAATTCTCCCCAAGTGCTTTCTAATGATCAAGTAGAGAGAAAAACTGAAAGGAAACTCCCATGGAAACTTGGAATCAAGTTGAATCTTGATAAACTTACAAAGCATGAGTTGACTGGATGACCTCAAGAATGCTGCGAAAGGGTCTTCATAAAAATAGCTATTGATTTCCATTAGTACATCACTGCTCTGCTCTAGGTAATCTTCATACCTTGATATTAAAATTTTCCTAACATCTGTGTTGTCTTTCTTTGATGATTGCAGCAAGTTGACAAAAGGATCCTGAAATTCGTGAATATAACCAATCTCTGTTGATGATCCCAAACAAAACAAAAGTCTTCTTCCTTAGTCTCCTCATATGACTGCAAACCTTGATATGAGCTTGGTATTGAAATGCCTGCTGAACAAGACAATGAAGTTAGCTTTAGAATAAATTTACTGTCAACACTCTTTTCTGACACATGGTTAGCCAATGGAGAAGGACTTTTACAACAAACATTATACAACACATGATCTATAGGGTCATAAAAAACTTGAAAAGACTGTTGCAATGTATCTATTGATTTTAATGAGATTGCATGACACTCTACGGACTGCTAATCTTTTTCTTTAGAGACATTATGAAAATTATGCTTTAAGAACTGAAATACTTCAAAACATAAGGGTACAGAATCATCTTGCATCATTAGATCATATGTTTCAGCTTCCAAGCCTTTATCTATAATTTGACCTTCAATTGCATTCGGTGGCTGCAAATCTGGAGCTAGGGAGGATTTTATATTTCAAATGATTTCATCAATCGTTTCAGGAGAAAATTTCTCATTTACGACTTGCCCAGGAATTTCACTATCTGTCTCAACCTCAACATTAAAACTGAGATATTGTTTACTTCTAATTGCATGAAAGTTATCTTTGATGAACTGAATTGAAGCAAAATAGAGAGGCAGATATTCCCCACTTACTTCCATATTTTCCAGACTTCCTTCATCACTGTCCTGAATGATATGCATAGGATTATTACTGTTTTCAAGCTGTTGAAAATGAACTTCCTCCCATAAAACAGATGTCGATTGCTCTGCAAGATTAGCTTTTGTTTTGAAAACATAATCATCATCATCGTATTGATCAAACTTTGGTAAATCATCAACATAAAACATATCATCAAGCATACATGTCATATCAACGGATTTCTCTTCTCCAAGATGTTCTATAACACAGTCATTGTTAGATCGACAAAAACTGGGATAAGAAAGAGAATGTTTCGGATGAGCCATTTGTTCTTGAATATCATATTCATTCCTTGTAGTGATTTTTCGCATCATTTTTTCCACTATGCTTACCAAAAGGTCAATTTTTACCTCTGAAGGTGTCAGGTGCTCTGCAACATTCTTCTTTTCTTCTTCCTTTAGCTTTTCTCTTCTAATCAACAGATTAGCTTCTACATCTACTGCACTGTTCTGTATTTCTTCAAGTGTTGCTAAGTTCCTTTCTCTCAGCTGAAACTCCATTTCTGGATCAAAAGCGCCCGGGTAATGTAAGAAAGTTGAGCCAGGAGGAGGTCTTATATCGGTAGGTATCGAATAATAGACTCGATTGAACTTGGCAGAAAATTGTTGTACTGTCTCCCCTAACTGTCTTTTCAGCTGGGAATACTCTTCTAAAATCAGGAAAGGGTTTTGTTTGACCACCCATCTATTGAGGAAGACTTTGACGAACTGCTGGAAATATGAGATGCTCGCATCAGGCAGGGTTTTGAACCAACTCTTGACTTTGCCTTGCAAAGAAAGAGCAAAAAGCCTAATACTGACATCCTCTTCATCAACTTCAAAAATTTCTAGGAAAGTCTCAACATTCTGCACATGTTGCTCAACATTGATGTTGTCACATTCACCATCAAACCTCGGCAAATAAAGGTAATAATTTGCAGGGAAAGCATGGAGTATAGGAGGTAAGATATATCTATCTGGGATTATAGAAGGTCTAGGAGTATATACATGAGCTAGAGGATGAGTCTTGGTCTCCTTAGGCTTATCAATTCAAAGAGGGTCATCATAAGATTTGGAAAAAGGATGGAGGCCAAGATCAAAATAAACCTCAATATTTATAATTTTTGAATAGGTAGAACCAAGATTTTGGTCACCTTTATCATGCAGCAAATTCTGAAAAACTTTCAGGACAACTTCAGGAAAAGCAAGGAAGTAATTTACAAGAAAGTAGATTAGATCCTGAATACCATTCCACTTTGAATACCTAAACTTTGTGTAAGATCCTTCCATTTTCCTACAGAAAGAATCAGTCCTCCAGTGGAGTCTTTACATTGAGTTGGAGTTGCCAGGTGAAAAATTCAACCTTCATATGCATCTGATTTTTGTTCACCAGCAACATTCAGATATGATACTCTGTCGTTTCTTTACCAGGGAAGATATTACCCGGGTGATTAATCCTTTACGCTCTGACACCATTATGACTTTGGAACAAGTGCTTTGATATTATATTCCCTTCTAATGTGCTTTGATAATGTTTCACCTTCTAATAATATTTCAAACTTCTCAAGCGAGTATTTCATATGATATAGGAAATTACGCTTAAAAATACTTAAGCGACCTTACTCCGGCCATAATGATATAATAGTGGCGCAATTATTTTTAAAACACTAACCTTCGAACTTATAACATAAAACACATTTACGCTACCAGCGCAACATATATTTCATTTGACGGGACCCACGCATCCACTATTCGCCTTTTTTATAAATAAAATAAACATTAAATAATGTAAAACCGCCGAATCATACCTCGAATTATCGCTCGTGCTATTCAGCGTGTGATTGCCGTCAGATCTAAGGTTCTCCAAATCGGACGCTCCTCATGAATATCACGTTTTTTTCACGGCAGAAGGTTAACGCATGAAATTTGCACGATGTGGGCGGTATTGGGGAGATGACGTGCCCAAATATCATTGGATTGCGTTTTTTTGAAGTGGTTTTGCTCCGGGGCAAAAGCGGCACGATGAAGGTGGTTTTGGTTTCCGAAACCTGCTGGTGGTGAATCAAACCGTGCTTAAACTGTGGTTTGGCACTTTAACTCCTTGCGTCAGTTTAGGCTGGGTCCCACTGATATTAGTCCGCCAGCTAAAGCATAAAGCTTTTTACTTTAATAAGAGAGATTTTCCAAAGAACGTCGCGGTTAATATAACCAAGGTTTAAAATTAAGACAGAGTTCCCAATACTCTTCTTCACACAAAGCCTAACTATGAGTTTCTCTTCTATAGGCCTCTGTTCAATATTTCTTCAAAATAGAATAAACACGTTCAGTGCCGAGAATATAAGTTCACAGACAATCAGATCGAAAGTTCCCCAGTATGGTCGCTAGAGATGTTGGCACCTGATCTGGACCCCAGGCTGAAAAGGGAAAAACAGGGTAACAACTAGACCATGCTCAACCTTGTAGCTAGCCCTACAAGGACAGGAGAGGGCTCTCTCCGTAAAATGGATATTCAATAAAGTGCAATAACAGACTGATATTAGGCTAGGTAAAATGATGGAAAAGAATTTTAAAAAATGAAATGGATTTTTCAGGGATGTGTGGGACAAAATGGGACAGTATGAAATTGGGGAATTAAATCAGGACATAGGGTATTTCATGGGGCAAGGTAGGCAAGAATTTTAGCAATCAAGGTTAGAAATAAGGATGGAATGGAAAGATTGGAGAGGGCGAAAAGGGCACAATAAATGGATCCTTTTCAAACGAAGGAAAAAAAAAACACGAGTGTGAATGATTTCCCAAGGCGAGCATAAAAATGGATTCTACCTTTCTATCTTGAAAGCACAAAATTTTTATGGATGAGAGGAGAACACCTTTTTAACAATTTACATATGAAACAAAGGAGAAAAAAATGCTAAATCTCATGCCACATGGATCCCTGAAATAAAGTGCCAGTCTCAAACGGTACAATGGAGGGCGCGGAAGACATTTCTTCCACACTATTCCCCTCTTCTTTGAGTTACGGTAAGCACACAAATGATTTAGAATTACAATAAATAGGCTGAAATGTGGGATCATGGATCCACAGAAAAAGGGAGCTGTTCTAACAGCTGAAGAACTGAAAACTAATCATAGAAAAGAAATCCAACAATCTGCCCCAAAGAAGGAACAATATTACATTCGATTACTTGGGTAGCCTCACAATTTCGCTGTTGAATGATAAATAGGCAATTTGAGGAGCAAATCCCTATATTTATGCTGCTGTAAAAATCTTTGTTTTATTTTAGCTTGCGGCCAGCTGACTGTTGCTTTCCATTATTCGTTTGAATAAAACTGACTTTAATAAAATGCTGTCAAAATAAAATAGAATGAAATTATATACCTTTGTGAAGGGAAAAATTAATTTTTTGAATAGGAAAAAGGGAAGGGAGGCGGGACCCGCATTATAATCGCAATCGGAAATGGATGGAGGAAGGGAGATACAATATAAAATAAAACATTTTAAAAATGCACGTGGCGATGGTATCATCGCAATAGAGATCGAAGGAATGGTGAAGGGAAAAAACTTCCGATGCAATGAGCAAGGCCTGATGGAATAATAGAATAAGCCAAAGGGATAGTGAAAAACGAAAAAAAAAAAAATTTCGATGCTTTTAAAAAGGGAAAAGGTGATTTTATATGAAGGAGCGGAGGGCTGGCAAGGTGGGACCGCGGGGATACAATCGCAATCAGAATCGAGAGTTGGGAGTGGAGTATAACATAATAACATACTTCTGATGCGATAGGGAAATGGCCTTTGTAATAAACAAAATAAACAAGAGTTGAGTTTAACAAAGGAAAAGGGCTATTGCATTATGAATGGGTGGAGGATTTAAATGGTGGGACCGGGGCCAATTGGAATTGAGAGATCAGAGGGGAGCGGGGCGGGATGCAATATAAATAACGTCAATGCCGATGAGCGCGATGGCTTATAAGCGGTTCGATCAGATGAATAGATCGACGGCGGGAGTGCAATCACAGAATTTCAATCGGGAGTGCTCAATTGGGGAGGAATTTTATGGAATCGCCGATTGCGATGGGCGCGATCGCATATGGGCCATCGGATTAGGGGGGCCGATCAACGGTCAGGATGTTTCATCGGCAGGTTTGCCATCAGAGATATTCAATCGGGGCAATCACATCGGAGGTTTCGCGATGGACTAATCGGGTCACACTTATACAATGTGCCGATGCGATGGAAAAGGGACTTTGGATAGGCAGGGTTTTATAATATAACTTTGATTTATGTTATAATGTTTCAAAGCATGGAGGGGAAGTGGTTTGGGAACGACGGGGACTTTATAATAATAAACTTTGAAATGTTTATTATAAAGTTTAAAAGAGTATGGTGGGGAAGCGGTTATTCGCATCGAATCTTTGCATTGCGATTGGGTAATCGGAAGGGGAAAAAGGGGTTTATAAAAAGAAATATTAAACTTTAATAAAATAAATTTAAGGGAAAGGAGGGAAAAAAGGGGAAGGGTTAGGGTATAAAGGACTTTTTACTTCACGTAGGCAAAAATTTCAATCCAGAAGTCAGTTTTGCAAGTGTAGTATACCGTTGGAAAGCTCTTTCCGGGCTCTTTCTTTTGGATCTACTTAGAACATGATTTGATGCTAAACACACTATGGAAAAATTCTCTAAAAGGCAGGGTGCTAACTTGGTGGAAACATCAGCTTCTGAATTGTGACTTATTACATATGATGACATAAAATTGCATAATAAATGATAATAAAGGAAAAGTATCATGTTTTCACCTCAAAACATGGTTGTGAGGTGAAAATTACATCAAACTGAATAAAACATCTTCTTTGATCTTCCAGGTGCTGTGACTTTGAGTTTATTTACTTCCTCATGACCTTGCTGATGTTTATTGATACTTGACTCATTAATTTGACCATGATGAGACCCTAGAACCTAATGAGACCCATCCTATGACCTACTGACATGACTCACAAAGTGTAATTAACTCATGACTAATAGACCATAGAGGGGAGAATCAACAAGTTTGACATGAGGGCAAACTGATAAAAAATCACTACCATCAATGAATTCATGACCTAGCAGAATGGTGAAATTTATGGGTATGGGACTCCTAATATGCAAATGCAAAAGAGCAATTTTGATCACTGATGGCAGTATGAATAGACTGACACTAACACAGCAGGTCCAGTCAAACGTGTCTCAAGCATTCGTCGGGGAATTGGAATTGGCGAGGCAATAAGCCTAGACTTTCTCTTGACAATGGATCTCTCTCCGCTCTATCTCAGTCTCTCTCCGCTCTATCTCACACCAACTATTCAACCATTTCAGCTATAGTAAGGAATATTCAGCTAGCTGCAACCATGTGAGAGAGATGTATTTATAGGAGAGGAGGAGGTGGTTTTGGATCCCTCATAAGGTGGAAGGGAGATCGTATCCTTTGGGGAGTTGCTCAAAAGTAGGAAACAAGAAGCCAAAGGAAGGTATTCGACGTTATTCAGTTGAACAAACCATGCTGACTCCAGTCACGAAGTGGTTGGGAATGGAAACTTTGCTTCTATTTTAAAAAACTTTCCAAAAACAGCTCGGCGCGGGCAGTCCACTGAGATAGAGTGCCAATGGGGACGAGGCCCAGTGTTAATTTATGTATGGGCATGAGGCCATAACTTCCTACCAGTGCTGACCCAAAATCATATTTTTTTGAGAGCCTTCTCTAGGAATAGTCAACAGAGAAAATGATCTTCTCATGCTAAGGGATGAAATGACACTTTTTGTAAGGTATGACAATATACATAATTCACTGAAATGGTCCTCCAATGTGAAAGATGGGGATTATAGGGACGGTGAAAAAATACTGTGTAACAGATTCCCCCTAAACTATGAGGTCTGAGAGAGAGGAAGGAGTGAAATGCTTTACGAGAACGTGTTCGAACTAAAAACCATTGTTGGAAGACTTGCAAGTACAAGTACAATTGATATCTCTGATACATGAACATGTGGCATGGGCGGAGTCATCCATAATAGAGTACATATACAAAAGATCTGAGGTATAGACGCAACTATCCAACAAGAAGGATCAATAAATAGACTCAGGTATGGTCGCAACCATCCAATAAAAAAAGGTCATGCATAGAGTCATGAAAAACCAAAATATCTCGCAGCCTAGATTTTATCAGAAAAAACCCATGGTCTTGCGCTCCATCTCAACCCGAACAAGTACAAATTAAAGCATGAAAATGTGTGAGATGAAGTCGAAAATTGCAAGAAAGTCACCTGATTACCAGCCAATGATGAAAGTTGTTAACAGGCACGAGAGAAACCACCAATAATGAAAATGGCTCTCAATGTACAACAAGTACAATCCACAGAATGTGAATAGTGATCTGGCGTCGAACACCTATGAAATCACTCGATCGAAGGTCGATGATGAGGACCTGTTGTTGAATGTGAAGAACTTGCCATTGAGGCATGCAAGCTCCAAGGTACCAGAAGGGAATATCTAGATCATCTTCCTCGGTAATGAGCTGGAGTCGACAGGAAGTGACCTGATTGAAGGAGGGTCATAATGTTTCCCACATCATTGACATGAGGCAGAGGAAAGAGATGATAGTGAATCAGGACCAAACAAAGGATCAGAGGTTCAAAACCGCAAAAGGAAACTTCTCTTGAACATATCAGTGACACGACTCTGGAAATGGTAGTATTTAACATGAAGGGATCTGAGGTCATAATGATGTGGAAAAGAGCAGACGAGAGGTCAAAATAGATTACCCAAACCCATGGAGGAAAAAAATGATGGAATGGGATGTCCCCAAGCCGACACGAATGTAGATGAGTGTCATGTTCAAGAGCGACATACTGCCGACAAGACTGAGAACTAGTTCCATTTCCCCCCACCATTGCTGGTCAGTACCCCAATTATTTTTGGAAACAAGCTTGAAGGGGATAGCATATGCTTGCCATGTAAGTTTGTCCTTTGAAAAAATACATCCTAGTACATTTTATGAGCCCTAGGAAGGAGGAACTCGGTTACATCATGGTGACGGTATCCAATTTCATTTAAGTTTAACGAGTATGAAAAAGGAAGAGCTCGACATCTTTTCATGTTTAGAGAGTTTGAAAAGAAGCAGAAAAGAAAACTCCAGCATTCCCTTTTCATAGGTAGTCTCACAGATCTGAAAAGATAGAAAACTAGGTCCGAGAGAACCTCTTAGTCACGATAGGCTAAGGTATTCCTTTTTCGTAAATAATCTATCCCAACCCAAAAAAGGTGTAAATGTATACTGGGTAGATATTGTTTCACAGCCTTTAAAAAGTTCAAAACGGAAAGTTTCTCGACAATCTTTTCAATTTTCAAGAGTCAAAAAAGAGCTGAAAGATGACTCCAAGGGTGACTTTTTCATGTTTTTTCCAAGTCTGAAAAAGTATAAGATACAACTCGTTACTTCATCATTGTCACGTTGAGGACTTGTTGCTGCACAAGAAATGCACGTAAAACCCATTTTTCGAGAAAAAATAGCAAAATACTCGAAAAATATGCCTCAAAAACCTAATTAGGGTTCTGAAAAGTTTATAAAATGCCAAAAATAGCAAAAATAAATTACTTTTCACTTTTACCTCTTGTGAGCAATTTTTTACCCTTTTTCACTGTGATTTTGCGGTGCTGACAACAATCAATCCAGAAGGCCAATCACGAATTTTTATTTTCCAGGTAAGAGCTCATATCCTTGCCTACATTTTGATGTACATTTCATTGCCTACAATCCAATTTTTAGATATGTGGAGGGGCTTTTGTAAAAACTAGGGCGCGGCGGTCGGCGCGGGTATCGGGCACGAACTCGCGCCAACCGACCTTGAATTAAAACAGGGGTGCGCCGACCGTGGCTATGATTTTTAGCTTGTAAATTCAAATAATTAGCCCATTTTAACCGCTCAAATAGCAAATGATTTGACTAATGATGACCCCATTGATGTTTTTGCAAGTGTGAAAGAGAAAAATGGTGATTGAATGGAAGGAAAGAGAACATAGTGAATAAGATGAGCTAGCCTTTGGAAATGTGAGATGCATGGACGTTCTCAGGGACTGTGGGCTCAATAAATTCTTTATGGCACCATGTCTCAGAGCTCAACCAGAGCTACTATAGTACTTTATCAGTGTATGGGACATTGAGCATGAAAGATTCATAATCCACGACCAGGAGTTAGAGATTGAGGTCTCAGATGTGTACTTCATAACTGGATGATCACGGAGGGGGGCAGTACCAATCGTAACAGGTAACTAGCCCACAATGGAAAACATGAGCATGGTTATCGACAAGAGTGTGTCGAGGGACAAGGAAAGGATCCAAAAGCGGGAAGGTGGATATCCAAACTATCTTGTCGTATAGGGGGACGAGGTCTCCTTCTATAAAGGAACAAGGGGAAACTGACTGGTCAAAATGATATTTGACTCGCTTTTTCTGTGCTTCTATGAAAAGAGCAGCAAAGCAACGAGTTTCATCAAGCCTCTCTAAATATAGAAGACGCTCTTCTTCCGGTGAAGTATTAGGCAAAAATTCAACAACTATCTTGAGAGAAGGTATTTCACATTCAATCGGAAGGGTAGCTTCTAGAACATAGACAAGCTAGAATGGAGTGAATCTGGTCGCATCCTTCACTGAGGTTCGGTAAGCCCAGAGAGCTGAAAACAACATGAGATGTCAGTTTGACTTGTGCATTCCAATCGTATGTTGAAGCATAGTGACGACAACTTTGTTCACGACTTCAACCTGGCCATTGGCTCGAGGATAGTACCTCGTTGAGCTGTCGTGACGCAGATCCAACTTAGAAGTAAAATAAGCCATAATGTAATGACGAAAATGAGATCCATGATCGGTAACAATGGCTTGAGGGACACCAAACCTAGTAATGACATGATTGAATAGAAATTGTGTGGTTGTCTTACCGTCAACTGTAAGTGTAGGCATTGATTCGACCCATTTTGTGAAGTAGTCCACGAATACGATAATATAAACATTCCCCCTGGCCGAGTGAGGGTTACACGTCATAAAGTTGATGCCCCACTTTGCAAAGGGACCAATCGTAATGACATGATGAATATGTGAGGGTGGCGCACGCATCTTGTGCTGATAGATATGGCAATCGTGACACTTACAGATAGTAACAATGCAGTATTTAAAGATGGTGGGCCATAAATACCCAACACGAAGAATTTTCTGTGTAGTAGCATATCTAGACATGTGACTACCACAGGCTCCATTGTGACAATCATTCAGGACCTTTTCGTCCTCCTTGAGAGTCAAACACCGGCGAAGAATGGAATCAGCTCCGATGTGGTAGAGAGTATTTGTGACTATGCGATAAGGTTGCGAAAGATGGAAGATGCGTCGACGAGCATCCTTCGTCAACTCATATTGGAAGGTGGACGTCTGAAGATATACGATGATATCACCGTACCAAGGATTTTGGGTGCTAATAAGAAAAAGTGTGTCGTCCGGAATGTGTTCCTCGGAACGAGATGGAGCAGAATCAGAAGGGAGGGAGCAGATCAAATCAGCAAAGACCAATGACTTCTTCGACTTGGCAGTAGTGAGCTCCAAATCGAACTCTTGGAGGATAACAATCCACTTCTAGTATTTTCGCCCCAGCAATTGATGAGTCAATATTTAAGTCATAGGGTTGCAATCAGAAATCACAGTCACTATGCGCAACAGAATGTAGTGACGAAAACATTGAAGAGCTTGGATAACATCCAACACCAACTTCTTGACATGTGCGTAGAGAGTTTCAGTATCGAGAAGATTACAAGACAGATAGTAAATGACATGCTTATCACCAACATCGTCATCTTGCACCAAAACCATGGAAATAGTGCTAAACGCAACAACCAAATAGGGGGAGTAATCACGATGATAATTGGGAGGACACAACAGAGGAGCATTGACCAACAATGTCTTCAGTGCATCTAAAGATTTTTGGTCGATCTCATCCCAGAGGAACGAGACACCTTGCTTAAGTAACCGCGTAAATCCTTTGGCCACTTTAGCATAGTTTGGGATAAAATGACGCAAGAAGTTAGCTTTCCCTTGCAGAATCTATAGCTAATGTAAGGAGGAAGGAGATGGGAGATTAACAATAACTTCAACTTTGAGGGGATCGAGACGAATCCATTCTTTAGAGACAATAAACCCTAAGAGTCTACCGGAGTCAACGAAGAAGACACACTTATGCGGATTAAGTCAGATGTTATAGCGTCAACAGCAAAGAAAAATTTGATGAAGATGATCGTGGTGGTCTTTACACTTAGCCAAATGAGTCAGAAGGTCATCCAGATAAGGCTGAACAATGTGCTTGATATCATGGAAAGCATATGACATTGCTCATTGAAATGTAGCCCAAAAATTTTTAAGACCAAACGGGAGATTTTTATAGGAGAAAGTACCCCAAGGACAAATAAAGGCGGTCTTGTGTTGATTTCCTAGAAGAATATTAATCTGGTTGTACCTAGAAAACCCATCCATAAGGGAAAAGATCTCACTCCCAGCACATTCATCAATGATCTAGTCAATAAAAGCAGTGGGATAATTATCCTTAGGGAAAGCACGGTTGATATCATGGTAATAAACACAGACACGAATAGTACATTGCTTCTTATCCATAGGAACAATATTGGAAACCAATTCTGTTAAGGGAATCACATAGATAAAACCATCTCGAAGAATTTTTTCAACTTCACCTTTAATCACGGCTGCCTTTCTAGGGTGCATGGGACGAAGGCTCTGGCGAACTGGCTTCGCACCAGGATAAGTAGGAATTTCATGCACCACTATACTTGGGTCGATGCCAGGAATTTCTTCATAAGACCATGCGAAAACGTCGCGAAACTTGCAGAAAAGGCTAGTATAGAAATCGATCTCATCGGGAGAACAGGTCACCCCAAAATGGATGTTCTTGACCACCCCCAGTTTGACACAGATGTCGATAGGCATCGTATGTGTGATGTTGCCCAAGTTACCTTCCACAAAGACTTCATGTGTCAGGATGGGCGTTTGTAGCATAGGAGAAGGAACTTGAGAAGCAAACTTCTCGAGACAAGTAGACATGGCCCCAAGGCCAGGCATGAATGAGGAACGATGATGACTAATTGTTAGGTCCCTATATTACTAGTATAGTCCCTTATTGTTGTTAGTGTAACCCCCTTATTGTTATTATTGTGCCCTTACATTATTATTGTTAGGTTGGAAAGGATTACATTGTGGCCCCATGGACTCCTATATATGGAAAGGAGGTTTTTTCATTTGTATCATCCAAGAATTCTTCATTTATGTAATGTATTGGAGGTTGCCCCCTCGAAGTGGCTGATTTTTAAGGCGTTGATCTCTCTTTTATTCTATTTTTGGAGTTGGTTTCATAACATTTGGTATTAGAGCTTATTATCTTTCCTGGATTCCTTGCGATACCCCATAATTAGATTTCCTTTACTTTCGAAAAAAAAATTCAAGAAAAGTTCTTGAAAATTAAAAGCTATCGTTCTTAAATATTGTAACCATTATACTCCTAGTACAACATCAGCACCTCCCATTGGGATGGAAAGCATTAGACTATTCAATACATATTCCCCATGGCTAGCTTGATATTATGGCATTTTCCAGAGAATTTATAGTTCCTCCATTTGCAACCATCACTTGACATTCTGGTGTTGGGTATAGGAAACAATTCAATTCCTTAAAAACTTACCTTGTTGAATATGATATGGGTACTACTAGAATCAATCAACACCATAACTTTTTCTTCTTGATATGTCCTTATATTGAACAGTGAGGAGTAGTGGTCACACATGTAATGCCATTCCTAATAGTGGAACTCATTTCTGCTATTCTAGGAGTTGGTTCCATGTATATCCTCTTCTTTAGAAGTTTTTCTTGTTCATTTTCTTCTTCCTCTTCACAATCTATGTAAAATAATTTCTTCTCAGCACACTTATGACCTTTAGTGTATTTGCTATCACAACTGTAGCAAAGCCCTTTTTCTCTTTTTCTTCCAATTGTTGTGGTGTCAACCTTGTAGGTTGTGGAAATCTAGGCGTAGCAACACTTCCTTCTTTATAGAATTGAGTGGTAGGCTTCCTTGTCGCCATAATTTTACATTCAACTTTTCTTGCCAACCTGAATGCCTTCTCCAATGAATCAGGTTCCAAAACACGAAATTCATGTTGGATGTTATCCTTTAGAGTACCTATGAAGAGATCAATCCTGTGTTCCTCTGGAATATCAGTTACCCTTATATTCAATTTTTGGAAGTCCTCAATGTGCTGCCCCACTAAACCCTTTTGTTTGAGATTTATCAATTGGCTAAAGAAGGTGTTTCTCTTTGTATCCTCATGATGTGCTATCATTTCCTCCATAAAAATTGACCAAGTGACAATTTTTTTACGGGAGAAAAGCCATCGATACCATAAAAATGTATTTTGTTCTAAATGTAAAATAGAAATGCTTACCTTTTGTGTGTTTTGCACATTTTTTAGATCAAAATATTGCTCCATCTGTAGTATCCATGTTACGGGATCCTTGCCATCAAACTTCCTCATATCCATCTTCGGAATATGGTGGTTCTTCAATCCAACATTAGAGTTTATGAAATAATGATTAACATTTATTTTGTTCTCGTCATGAGTTTCCTCTACTATATTTCCGCCATTAGGAATCATTTCTTGTATTAACCTTGTCATCAAACCTTCCATGTCTGCTTTTAGATCATTCATATCAACATATGTTGTCTTTCATTTTTTCATCGATCTTGACTTCCATATGTCATCCATCTTAGCTTCAACGACTTTCTTTCAAACCATCCACGCTTATCTTCCTTACCTTTCACAAAACTTCCATTTATTTTTGTTGCTCTTTAAAGAGAGAAAAAATTGGTGCACTGCTCTTGTAATTTTGATATGTTATGTGCTTCTTCCTCTTCATGAGTCATCGTAAGTGTCTTTTGAAGGCTTAATGGGTGTTGAATTCTTTTAGGTGGAATTTTAGAACCACTGTTAGCCATCGGTATTTTTTACATGTTAGTGATGACTATATCTTCAGCTGAGTTTTCTAGAAACTGATTTCCTTATGTCAATATGTCATCCAGAAAACCCTCCCAAAACTTTTTTCGCCCTTCTACCTATTCAGTCCACCCCTGGCGAAATCAAAACCTCATGGTCACAATCCTATCTAGATTCAGCCTTATTGGTCTGCCCATCAGCTTTAAAAGGCAAACCCACATCTGGTTCAAAAGTATCCCCTATGTTAGGAAGTGGCGTTTAAAGACATTTCACCCTTGGCAATCATTAAAAAGCCAAAAAGCCTCCATCTGCTACAGACCAACCATGACTGACCTCCTACTTTGCAAATTAGTTTGACAAACAGCCCTAAGTCGCGCCACTCACACCCCTAGATCTCAGCACTGCATAAAACCCAATCTCAAGCTGACTATTAGGTTTTTCACAGTGTTCTATGGTTTCTACAAAGGCAGGAAATATATTTCATCTCATGGAGTAAATGTTTGAGTTTACAGTTAGAGGAACAGCTGCTTCTAAATGTATTATGAACCTGAGATGAAGCTGAAAAAAAAAAGTCACTCATCAGGACCTTACAGCTTTTTCCAGCATGAAAGTCACAGTAAGAAAGGGACACCACTGTCTTAGCAAACTGGTAAATTGTCAAGGCCCAGAACCTCCTTCATTTACAAGCAGAGGGTTAGGGCGCCTCCTTCATCCATAAGCAGAGGGCGCGGGCCAGTATTGGCTTAGAAGATTGCAAAAATACAGGTTTGACTTGAACTGAAACAAATGAAACAGGGACTCCAGGTTTTATGAATGTGACTGATGATCATAACAGGGATATAGTTGAAATATGCTAGCTCAAAGGAAAGGGGAGTTTGGTCTGATAAAGGAGCTCATTTCAAACTTGCAAATCATGTGAACTGTTGAAGCTTTAAAAAGCATGTCATCAGTAAACATTCCAATATTAAGTAGTCTGTTTTGTCCACAAGATCAAATGGAATAGATGCTGTTAACAAATGCCATTACACAGGCAGAAAGAAAGTTCTTGGTTTTTCAAAAAAGCACTGACCTTCATAGTCACAAAGGTTATTTGTCAAGTAATCTATCATGAGATGAACAAGCCAAATGATAAATATCTCAGTCACCCTTAGAACAGTGCAGAGGAACAGTGTCACTATGGCTAGGGTTTTCTTCTGAAATACAGTGATGCTTGCAAGTAAAGATGCCAAGATTGATGTTGTTCAAGTGGTTCACTTACCATCACATTCAGAGAAAGGCTGTGTCAAACAGAGTTGTTAAAAAGCCTTCAGATACCTTACTTGATGAAGAGCCTCCTCCATATATGAGCAGATGGCCAAAGCCATTGCAGGTTGTTGAAAACTGATGGGTCTAAAAAGTGCAGTGGAAGGATACCAAAGAACTGAATAGGAGTCATTGCACAGGTAAGTTTTACTGTTTATGATGCCAAGGTATTGATTTCCCTTTTCAAAGAGCTATCTCTCAGACTGTACCTGCAGTAGAAAAGAGAAAATATTGAATATATGTATGCCATTGATACCAAAAAGAAGGCAATTTTCCTTGAGGGAAAGGGTCAAGCAACAAACAATATCACATGCCAAAGAGGCGCTTTTCAAGAAAGCAGAGAATTATGTTATAAAAGGAAACAACCAATAGATGGCACTTACAGTCCAGAGGGAAACCTGTAAATCACCTAAGAACAGAGATTGTTAAACTAGTTGGAAGGGCACAGGCGATCTCCTGTTAAGTGATAAAACAACTTTCAAATGCCTTTGACAGATTTTGAATGACTTTTCTTTTGTTAACATTTCACCTAAAGTGTCAAACAGGAGACAGAGTTGAGGTTTTGAAATGTCTCTCTTATGAGAATAGGTATATAACTTCATGAATGGGCAAAGCAAATTTGATGAACTGTCACTGTTTAAAATAGCTTGATAACAAACACAGTTTTGTATCATTTAGAAAGGCAGAGATATCATCAAGTCCAAATAGGGCCGGCAAAGTTTAAATACCTGCAGTGATAAAGAAATTAAGAAAGCAAATAAAGACATTAACTCTCGAAGCAAGGAAATGCCACTATTTGAAAGGAAGACTTCACTGTGTTCAAAAGGGGGGAAGAGTAGGTTCTTTATTTATGGATTTCAAATAAACAATAAAACGTCGTTGAAGGTGTGTTAAAAGTGGAATAGGAGGAAGTACTGAGTAAGGTCACTAGGAAATTCCAAATAAATTAGCATTGATAAAGCGTTTTTCGAGCAAATTGAAGTTTTTCTGCACCATTTAAGGCCGCGCGACGTGCCTGGGTTTGTGCGCGACGTGCCTGGGCGGAAATTTACACAGGGCCCTGTGTCGGCGCGACGTGCCTGTACGTTGGCGCGACGCGCCTGTACAAGGCCGCCCGACCACTAAACCGGCCGACCCGACAAGGGCTTTTCTGCGCGACGTGTTTTCTTCAAAGAGTGCCGTGCCAGTTTTGGAGGGTTCCGGTGCTACTCAAGCATCCTTCCAAAGGATTTCTCCCCAAAATTCAAAAGGTATTTCTACTCCTACCTCGAAAGTCTCGAAAACCGAAGTTAAATTCTGTGTGCCGTAGTTTGAAACTATGCATTGTTGAAAAGGCCTTGACCATTTTAAGAGAAACCCTTGTAGCCTCTGCCCAAGCTTAGAGTTTTTAAAACCTTGTTGCCTCCGCTCTGAAACTTGATTTTGACTGTATATCCACAACAAGGGTAACGCTAAAAATGAGCATGATTTTGTTTAAAGTGAAATAGCATACACAGAGAACAGTAAATTTTAATAGGAAAAAGAATTCCGGGTCAAGCAAAAGTATAAATCAAGCTAAGAGTGTGTTTCCTAAAAAGCATGGTGCACTGATATGTCACCTAACCTAGTTCTGCCTTTCTTTCACTATATGGTGTCATTTTGAAGAGCTGTTGTTGTGATATTTTTCAAGAGGAATGTCATTTCTGAAGAACAGGGTTATCAAAACACTTATCACAACAAGCCCCTTTTAGCAATCTGCCCCTATTTCACTATATTTTTCACTACTGTAAGTTTGTTGGCAAAGAGTTTGTCCAAAGGTGCAGAGCCACTTTCTAAAGGGCAGAGTTGTTGGTGATTGCATTTAACATTGAGACAGAGGTACAGGTGTAGTATTGACCTTTGAACCTAGGTCTGCCTCCTCCTTGCACTATATTGTATCATTCTGAAGATTGTTGAACAGAGTTTTTCCAAAGATACAGAGCCACTTTCTAAAGGGCAGAGTTGTTGATGGTTGAAACTCTAACATTGGAGACAGAGGTGTAGATGTATTGGTGGATCTCTTAAACTCACAAGCAGAGAGTGTGTTTCCTAAACCACTGTGCATTGATTTTACATCCCCCTTGGAGTCTACTTGTACACAGGAAGCTCACATATTGTATCAATGTTGAAGATTTGTTAGAGATTTTACGAAGGTGAATAGGGTTACTTCTAAAGGACAGGTGGTTGATGATTACAGATTTATATTGAAGACAGAGATGTAGCTATGATTGATTGACCTCTGACAAACTCACCAGGAGTAGTTTTTCAAAACTGTGCACAGGAAATTGACACAGGAGTTTGCCTCATCTTTACACAGGGTACCATATTAAAAAGTTTGCCTTACTGAAGTGCATCCAGATTTGAAAGGTTGTTTTTAATGAGTGCAGAGGTGGCTTATTCAAAGAAACATTGTTGCATTTTATTCAAAACCACAGGGTCCATATCTGTCCAAACAGTGTAGTGGCCAGTTTCAATCCAGCAGAGCATTTTTCATACAGTAAAGGCAGTTTGCCTCTTCCAAAGTTTGGTCAAAGTCAGAATGCCTCCAAAGCAAGATCACAGGAGCGGTCCACATAAGAGATATGAGCCTATCTCCATAGAAGAAATCAATGCTCACCCATCAGTGCTTTTCAATTTCCATGAAGTAGGCTGTCTTGATTTCTGCCAGAGAATAGAAGAAGTCAAGAGTTTTTCGCCACTTACACATTTGTGCGCTTTGAGATTCAAGGACAAACACTTCCAGTTGGCGGGCCTCGATTTCAAAATCTCCCCAAGGTATGTATCCAAGGCTACCAAGATCCCGTATCATGGTTAAAAGTGGTTTAAACAAGCGCATCTTGATCTAGAGGATTATAAACCTTTCATCAAGCCTGAACATAGGGAAACCATCACTGCTATTTTCCCTTTTTCCTGTCTTCTTGACAGTTATGCTTCGCTGATGAAAGCCATAATGAGATATTTCACTTGTGAAGGAAGGTTTAACCAAATTTATGCCTATCATATCCGCTTGTTGATGCATTTTATCAGAAGTAGGCAATTAAACCTTCCATACTTTTTGTCCAAAAGCATAGAGAAAATGGCAGCTACTGTCCAAAAGAAGGCTCCACCTCAGCAAATCCCTTCTCTCTTTCATCATTCATTGATCAAGATTATCTTTTTACACCAG
This sequence comes from Pinus albicaulis, assembly GCA_034641835.2. Classification (NCBI taxonomy): domain Eukaryota; kingdom Viridiplantae; phylum Streptophyta; class Pinopsida; order Pinales; family Pinaceae; genus Pinus; species Pinus albicaulis. The sequence goes on from JAXQQM020070914.1 coordinate 32,065, forward strand.
CTGGAGAAGAAAGGGGTTTCATGGGACTCATTCATTAGCCATGCAGATTTCGCCACTGTCCCTCCTGTTCATGTGTCTCCTACTCAGCCTGTCCATCGCCCAGTGCCTTTGTCTAGTAGGTCTACACCTAAAAAACTCAAAATGACCACTGGGCAGCCAAGTCAACAGGGAGAAGGAGAGGGAAGTGAACCACAGGGAGGAAAAGAAGGCAGTGAACAGCAGCAGCCAGATTTTGAGGGACAACAACAGCTAGAAGGCAGTGGGCAGCAGCAGCTAGAATTTGAAGGTCAGCAGCAAATACAAGAAGAGGAACAGCAGCAGCTACAGGTTGATGAACAGCAGCAAGTACAGGTTGATGAACAGCAGACAGAGATTGAAGAGCAGCAGGTTGAGCAAATAGTTGAAGCATCTTTTGAGCCACAAGCTGGACAGGATGTTGAGGAAGGACAACAAGCTGAAGCTGCCTCCTTGACAGTGACCAAAACTGTTCCTCAAAAGAGGAAATTGCCCAAAAAGACAACTTCTAGCTTGCCAAGGAGAAAAAGCGCTAGATTGGCATTCAAAGGCAAAAGTAAAATTGGAGAAAGTGCAAAGCATGGAGGTGAATTAGCTATTATCCCTATCCAAAGTGATGATAGTGACAATGAGGCCCGCCTCCTTGAAAACCTCCTCATTGACAAAGAAGGGAAAATTGAGGTGTTACAAGAAGATCTTCAAAGGGCGAGGAATTTCAACCATTTCTTGGAGGTTGAAAACAAACAAATGAAGTTTCATGCAGCTATCCATGAGGCAAGGGCGATCAAGTATAAGAAAGAGGCAGAAAAGGTGCAAGTAAGAATTGAAGAGCTCATTGGCGAGTTTGATGATGAAGAGGAGGAAGACCAGCCTAGGCGAAAGGGGCCTAGGACCATCGGGCTTAGAAGAGCCTTGGAGAAACAGAGAGCAGAAGAACAAGCTCAATTCGAAGCCTTTCCTCTCACTGCCCTCTTTGAGCAGGAATTTGAGGAAAACAAGGAAGCATGGCTTGAGAGAGCCAACCAGCATTTGGAATTAAAGCTTGAGAAGGAAAATAGGGATCTTGAGCTGCAGAGAAAGAGGACTCTTCACTTTCAGAAGCTAAATCAATTTGCCAGGCGAAAATTGAAGGTAGCTCAAGAAAAATTGAAGAAGTTGAAGGAGAGGCGCCTAGCATGGAAAGAAGCAAAAAGCATATCAGCCCTTGATATTTTGGCTTCAGCTTCAGAGCATGTTTCTATGGACCCTTGAGGGTCATGCATGCCAATTTTGGGCCTGTTTCGGAAACTTTTTGTTTTTTGGCATTTTTTGGGTTTTTGGCCAAAAACTCATAAATTCGCCATTTCAGTTTGGTGAGTCGTCAAGGGAGGAGGATGATACCGATGGATGCCATAATTCCATGAGCAGCTCTCCAGTGATTTTCAGGGCATTTGAAGATCATTCGCCCCCTCAAATTGGCGAAAAACAACCTCATTTTGCACATTCTGCCCGCCATATCAGCAGCCTGCTATTTTCTGGGTTTTTGCACACAGGTACAGTTTTGAGGGACTTTCAGAGATCAGATTGAGGTGATTCCACTTGCGCCGGAAATCAGACACAGAGAGCTTTCCAACGAGCCATCATGAGCCTCATTTCGACATCGGGAAGGCTTCCATTTGCATCCAGCAAGTCAGGGGACCTTTTTCAGGCATAAATCTGAAGTATTTTTGTAATTTTTGAACTCCAAAAATCTGCTTTTCCCAAATGTGCGTTAAGCTATTTTTATCATGGGGAAATCATGTAAAGTCAATATAATTTCCGTTTTTAGCATTTTTTTAGATATTTTATGGGATATTTTGTGCCTTGGGCTTTGCAAAGCCTCAAGGACAAATTTAGATATTTTGACTTGGCCAATGGGATAGCTAGTTGCTCCATGAGGTTTTCCTTCCTCAAGCCTATTTATTCCATGGTTTTCATTGTAAATCAGAGGCTGAAATTGAGAGAAGAATTAATGCATTGGTCATATGAGCTTTGAAGAATACACTTGAGTTATGATTTTTGGACTGCCTCTTGGATGCTTTTGAGGAATGGTGAAGGCTTGTTGATGGATTCCTTGACATGGTAGAATGGTATAGTGCTTCTTAATGTGTTTTGTCTTTTAGTTTTCACTCATAATTCATATTTCTTTCTGCTATAGATCAGTAAAGATTGATTTTGAGATATGCCCATGGAGGCACCTCAAAATCCCTGAATCTTCATAGCTTGATGTTTTCTTCTCCCTTAGTTATGCTAAAGAATTCTTAGCTGCTCTTTAGTAACCTAAGGTATTGTTGCTAAGTTGTATTCATCAGTTCCATGTATGTTGAGTAGGATGTATGGTTTTCCCTACCTACCTATCAGCTGCCCATAGTTCTATCCATAAAACTTTCTCTTTGACTGATTTGTTGATCATTTTGTTGAACCAAGGAGGCCTAGTCCCGATCTAGCCCTTTGCCTAAAACTATGAAAACTTATTTGTCCAAGTGCCCGATGACTTAGAGACTATGTTTAGGCGTTCCGGCATAGTTTATGAGTTGTTAGTTTGTCTCATGTGTTTTCCCCAAAGTCTGATAGCCATTTCCCGAAGTTAGATGGTCTTATACCTCTATGTATGGCTGGAATGTTTGATTTCTATGTATTAATTAGCTTATAGTTATACTTAGCATGATTAATGGCTTGCTATTACATGTTCATGTCTGTTATTAACTAGTTACACTTGAAATCCCTTGTCTTTCACCAACTTATTGTCCATTTAATCCATTTTTCCCAGAGATCCCTTCTATCGTGAATCAAATTGGCCCTACAGCAGCTTTACATCATCACCTCATAAGTTTCCTTGACCTGTTTGACCCCATAGCCCAATTTATCTACACCTTTTTATCCAGTTTATGTATTTGATCAGGTTCATCCCTCACAAACTTAAAAACTAAAAAACCAAAAACACACTTCATAACTAGCCTAATATCAGAACACCGCAAGTAAACACACCGACATCCTTTACACCTATAGAGAGAGCCCTCTCTGAGTCCAGGAAGGCTAGGTCCTTGGGCTCCAAAGCTTGGTTTGATGTTACATCGTCATTTGGCTAGCCAATCGGCCAAATCACGGGACCCTAACATAATGGCGATCACGGTGGGACTTGTTGAGTACATGACAGTCTAGCAAACTTTTATAGGCTCCTTAGTCCTTCAACTTTTAACTTAAACCATCAGCCTCTAGAATCATTTAGTGTAAACTCTTTGTTTCACCATCTTAGCAAAGTGATGAATCAGGTTTATAACACTCTTACATCCTAGGCTGCACATAAAACTCAGAAAAAACCACAAAAAACTCCCTTAGATTGGTTTTTGACAGTATTGGTGGTGGACCATACAAATATACCTCAAAACAACTAAAAATCCACCTGGCGACTCCACTAGCCTCCAGTAGGCCTTACTACCTTGCTAAATTTTAGAATACCATCTAATTTTTCCACCTCATCGCCACACTAACATAATGGTGATCATGGTGGGACTTACTGAGTACATGAAAGTCTAGCGAACTCTTATAGACTCTTTAGTCCTTCAATCCTAAACTCAGACCATCAGCCTTTAGAATCATTTAGTGTAAACTCTCTGTTTCACCATCTTAGCAAAGTGATGAATCAGGTTCATAACACTCTTACATCCTAGGCTGCACATAAAACTCAGAAAAAACCACAAAAACTCCCTTAGATTGGTTTTTGATAGTATTGGTGGTGGACCATACAAATATATCTCAAACAACTGATTTTCCACCTGGCGACTCCACTAACTTCTAGTAAGCCTTACTATTTCACCAAACTCTAGGCTACTATCCGATAGACCTTTCCCATCACTCACTAACATAGCGGGAGATGGTAAGACACCGAGTACATAATAGTCCAGCAAACTTTTATAGACTTTTTGATCTTTTAGATACCATAAACAAGCAAGCAGCCCATAGACCCATTTTTAGAGTAAACTCTTTTTTGTTCTCATCACCCTAGCAAAGTGTTGAAACAAGTCTAGGATACTTTAACAAACCATAGGCTGCACATAAAACTCAGAAAATCCAAAAACATTCTCAGATTAGTCTTGGTGGTGGACCATAGCTATCTTCACAAAAACAACCCAGTTCCACCTGGCGACTCCACTAATCCATCCTGTTACTTTTGACCATCCTTCACCCTAGTAAAACCTTAGAAAACCCACTCATCCAGAACATTCACCAATACCATTCTCTCTAAACTATGGATCTAAAATCTGGCTTCCCGAAGAATCAATACCAGATCCCATCCAGACCCAAATCCCCCTATCATAGTAGATGACCCAGAGAAGATTCTGTGGCAAGCTTCTGAAACTGATCATCTAGCTACCGATAGATCCATCCGTAGAACAAGATCTGTACCTAAAACTCGCAATATCCTTCTAGATTCACCTTCGGAACTAGAGTCATCACAAGATTTTCCCCGAAGTAAATCATATAGTAAGATAAACTTCAACGATCTTGAACCCCTAAACCCACCACAGAGTCCTATTAGAGAAGCTTCACCCACTAATCCTCCTGATTTCCAGCTTCTTTATCAGTTTGGCTCCTATCATCCCAGATCTGCTCAAAACCAGATCACTAGTCTAAGTTCATCCGCCACACCTGGTCAAACCACTTCATTTCAGCCTACTAGTCCTCATCTTGTACATCATCCATTAGCTCCAGTCATGGCAGCCTGGTATGCACCTTTGGTGTTACCACCACCTTTAGCTCCTCTCCCAAACAAATATCAAGACAAAATCCCACACTTTACTGGAGAAGACACCACCACACCTCAACAGCATATAAGTAGAATGACTGACGCTTATGAATACCTAGAGGTACAAGACGAGACTGTCAGAATGAGAATATTTGCCCAAAGTCTTGGTGGTGAACCCAAAGCATGGTTCAAAAGCTTAGCTCCAAACAACATCCATAATATCCCCGAACTACATCAAGTTTTCAGAAATAGGTGGGAAATCCGAAGAAACCCCATTCAAATCCTGTCAGAATATAACAATCTAAAACGGGAAAATGGGGAAAGTGTCCAAGCTTACTGTACTAGGTTCAACAGTGTATATAAATCCCTCCCACCTCTTTTCAAACCTCCACTTGGTTTAGCTTTGGCAAAATTTCCTGAGGGGTTTGATCCGGACATGACATATCACCTGAGAGATAAGGATCCCCCTACCTTGGAGGAAATGCAACAAATAGCTATAAAAGCAGATGCCAACTTAGCTGAAAAAAGAGCCAGAACTAGATCAGAAAGAAAGGTCACATATAGGGATGAGGTCTCCACTTCGTCACCTTCCCTAGATCCCAGAATAGATGACTTAGTCAAATCCATGGCTAAAATGTGGGAAAAGATCAATGAAAAAGCTCCTGTTAGGGACAACCAGCCAAACACTCCAATCAGAAACCGAAACCAAAACTTTAGGAGGGAACAGCCCCAAAACAGACCAAGGGATAATGACCAACAGATCAGGCCACCATTCAATGAAAACTATGTGGAAGAAGATGATAGGGACTCAGAACCTCTTGATGAACATCATTTAAACCTCATAGGGTCTGACAATGAGAGTGAGGTGTACCTCACCGAAGAAGAACAAGCGTTCTGCTCTCCTGATCAAGATGAGACCAATTATGAAGATCCCGATGACCCTGCCATAGAGTTTCAAAATGCTATTGTAGAAGCCCACAGGCGATATGACCTTAGAAGCAAAAGAAACCAAGATAATGTCAAGAAAGGTAACTCTGATACTGCTAAAGCTCCAGATACCATCCTCAAAAAAGCATCAAGCAGTGACAAAATCAAGGTTGAAAAGACTGATCAAAGCCAAGCTAAAGTTACCCAAACTAGTCCTCTCTCAGATACTCCTGATACTTCTACAAAGGTCACCAAAACAACTATGGCAAACAAAACCCCCAAACAAGGTCAACAAACTCAGAACATAGACAAGGTCTTAGCTGAAAAAGCTGAAACAAACATATCTAAACTTCAAGTGCCTTTTAGCTTTGAAGGCGAAATCGCTAAGATCAAAATCACCATGCCTCTTACTGAACTCATTGCCCAAAACTCTTATAAATCCCAAGTACTAAAAGTCTTAAATCTAGGAAATGACGCGAACACTGTTAATCTCACTGATGACATTCCTGAAGTATTATTTGGTCCAAAGGTAGAAGGAAAATTCCAAGAGGGAGTTACTCTTCCATTTTACATTAGCCTAAACATCCACGACCAAATCCTCCATAATGCCATGCTAGACTCCGGCGCCTCGCATAATCTTATGCCGAAGGTAGTAATGGAAAGATTAGGCTTGGAAATCACAAAACCATACAAAGACTTGTATTCCTTTGATTCAAGCAGAGTCCAATGCCTGGGTTTGATCAAAGACCTTTGTTTTAGTCTAGCCCAAATACCCGCTAAACATCTAATCATGGATATAGTAGTGGCGGACATTCCTCCCAAGTACGGGATGCTTCTATCCAGATCTTGGGGAGCCAAACTTCAAGGGAATATCCAACTAGACATGTCATACGCCACCATTCCTGTTTTTGGCCAGACCAGAATACTGTACCGCGAATCACACATGAAATACATGATTAGCAGTCAAGATAGACCAGATAACATTCCAATGTGTTCTCTGCGGTCCGAATTAAACTCTTTCATTATGCATATTGATGTAAACGTGGAGGAAGAGTCAGAAGAAACTGATATAGACTTAGATCCACCACATCAATTGTCCCTGGTGCCTTATGATGAACTGGACACTCAAAACTACAATGATCATGAACAACTGTGTCTTGAGGAAAGTAAGTTTCCCCTCTCCAAAGTAGGATTAGAGCAAGAAGCACAAACTCTCATGTACTATCAAGAAAATTGCTCTAGCTTTAGTCAGACACCAGCAGTAACTTGTGGAAATTTCTTCCGGGTAAAAGCTTTAGAAGACCTACACATCATAAACCTATTTGGAACCTGAGAGAAAGGGAGTTTAATGTTTCTACCATACCTCAAAGATTTACCATCATGTGACCCTCCTACTGCAAATAAAACTTTGACCATAACCTCGGTAGCTCAACATCTTGAGAAAATGCCAGATGAACTTCTTATGAGCAAGGATGGCAGTTATAATCCCAGCATACCTGAACTATTGAAATTGGCTCATATTTTATCCTTTCATGAAGAACTTAGGAATGCTAAAATCAGGAATCTCATGCAAAATACTAATTTCTACAGAAAAAACAAGGGAAAACATTGTATCACTACCTTTTCCTCAAAGAACAACTTTAACAAAAGCAAACACAACAAACTAAAACAAACTGAAATGATCAAAAATAAAACTAGTGGCCATAGAATCTGCTTTGATTTTAGAAATAATACTGCATCTCCATATAACAAAAATCATGTTTTTTCTACTCAAGATCATGATTCACCAATTGAAAATGTTTCTAATCATGTATTCTTGCAAGATCATCTTTCAGATCATAATCATCAGATTCCTTTGCAAAGTAAACAGCTTAAAGATTTTTTCCAGTTTGCGGGAGGTAAATCTGATTTCAAGTTCAAAATTGCTAAACCACCCAATATCAGAAATCTGTTCATAAGGGCCATGTTCCCAATTTTAAATTTCTGTGTTCTTGCATACCTTGATGATGTCACTATATATTTCAAGAATTACCAAGAGTACATACATTACCTGAAGAAAGCATACAGTAAGGAAAGGAGTGGAAATCAGATATTCAGAGAGGTACAGAGGGAGGATACTGGGCTGTTTAGAGATTCTTGCATGAATCCCTATGTCATGTTAGAGAAAGAAAATTTCCCAAATTTTTCTTTTCAGGAGTTAAGTGGGCCAAGGGTGAGAGGAGATCCTTACGAGGATAAGATGCTGAAATTCCGTCATTTCCAAGATTTTTGAGTTTGAAACACTTTCAGTCATTGTACATACCATTGTTTGAAATATTGAAAAAATAGAAAAGTAAAAAACAGTAAAAGATAGGAAAGTCAAAAACAGTAAAAAGCAGAAAAGAGGGCAGGTGAAGATAGAACAAAGGTCCCATGTTCCAAAAAATAGTCTGTCGGAAAGCGAGCAAGTCTAAATGCCGCTACTAGTACTTCAATGTCTTGTTCAGCTATCTAGCCTAATCATAGCTGAGCATGTTTAAATTTATTCGCTGATAAGTTAGTGAGTGCCAAGATAGTCAACATTGTGTAAGATTGACTTATCACAGAGCTTAGATTAGGGAGAGATTCTGGTTCCACATGCCTAAAACAGAACCAAAGAGAGAAGCGAGGGATGAAAGACACATTGTACATCTTAGCCCCGCTTGTCTAGTTTTCTTTAATTGCAGAATAACATTTGTGTGCAGCTTGTCTTTTATGCCGCAAATGCATGACAAATCAGACTGCCTAATCCTGATTTGATCATTTTTAATTTCATGTTGTAGATTAGAGAATGAAATCCTGTCAAACTGCTTAATCTTGACAGTCGATCTAGTTTTAGGTAGAGAAATGAAGGAGTTCATCAGCTTAATCTGAACTCCCGGCAGATATAAGAGTAGAAATAGATAGTTTCATTTTGCAAAAAGAAAAATATGCATTATCTAAAGGCTGCTAGTTCAAATGCGCCAAAGAGAAGAAAAAATGTTAGGAAAGATAGTGGGGTAGGTAGAAGTATCATTAATGTTAACCATGCTATCACTTTCCAGAAATAACATCAAGAGAAGGGTAAATTTTGCGCCAATGGATAAGGCACTGGTCTTCATAAGCCAAAAATCTGAATTCTGGACACCTCCTGACGAGGAGCTGCCCTCCCCAAATGGAGCCACTGTTAGCCATCAGTATTTTTTTACATGTTGGTGATGACTATATCTTCAGCTGAGTTTTCTAGAAACTGATTTCCTTATGTCAATATGTCATCCAGAAAACCCTCCCAAAACTTTTTTCGCCCTTCTACCTATTCAGTCCACCCCTGGCGAAATCAAAACCTCATTGTCAATATCCTATCTAGCTTCATCCTTCTTGATATGCCCATCAGCTTTAAAAGGCAAATCCACATCTGTTTCAAAAGTCTCCCCTATGTTAGGAAGTGGCGCTTTAGGACATTTCACCCTTGGCAATCACCAAAAAGCCAAAAAGCCTCCATCTGCTACATACCTGCCATGACTGACCTCTTACTTTGCCAATGAAATTGACAAACAAGCCCTAAGTCGCGCCACTCACACCCCCTAGATCTCAGCACTGCATAAAACCCAATCTCAAGCTGACTATTAGGTTTTTCACAGTGTTCTATGGTTCTACAAAGGCAAGAAATATAATTTCATCTCATGGAGTAAATGTTTGAGTTTACAGTTAGAGGAACAGCTGCTTCTAAATGTATTATGAGCCTGAGATGAAGTTGCAAAACAAAAGTCACTCATCAGGACCTTACAGCTCTTTCCAGCATGAAAATCACAGTAAGAAAGGGTCACCACTGTCTCAGCAAACTGGTAAATTTTCAAGGCCCAGAACCTCCTTCATTTACAAGCAGAGGGTTAGGGCGCCTCCTTCATCCATAAGCAGAGGGCGCGGGCCAGTATTGACTTAGAAGATTGCAAAAGTCCAGGTTTGACTTGAACTGAAACAAATGAAACAGGGACTCCAGGTTTTATGAATGTGACTGATGATCATAACAGGAATATAGTTGAAATATGTTAGCTCAAAGGAAAGGAGAGTCTGGTTTGATAAAGAAAGTCATCTGAAGCTTTAAAATCATGTAAATTGTTGAACTTTAGAAAGGCTTGTCATCAGTAAACATCCCAATCATAAGAAGCCTGTTTTGTCCAGGATCAAATGGAATAGATGCTGTTAACCAATGCCATTACACAGGCAGAAGGAAAGTTCTTGTTTTCTCAAAAGACACTAACCTCCATAATTACAGAGACTATCTTTCAAATGGTTTGTCATGAGATGACCAAAACACATGATGATATTTTAGTCACCCTTAGAGCAGTACAGAGGAACAGTGTCACTGTGGCTAGGGTTTCTTCTGAAATACAGTGATGCTTGCAAGTAAAGATGCTAAGATTGAGGTTTTTCAAGTGGTTTACTTACCATCACATTCAGAGAAAGGCTGTGTCAAACAGAGTTGTCAAAAAGCCTTCAGATACCTTACCTGATGAAGAGCCTCCTCCATATATGAGCAGATGGCCAAAGCCATTGCAGGTTGTTGAAAACTGATGGGTCTAAAAAGTGCAGTGGAAGGATACCAAAGAACTGAATAGGAGTCATTGCACAGGTAAGTGTTACTGTTTATAATACCAAGGTATTGATTTCCCTTTTCAAAGAGCTATCTATCAGACTGTACCTGCAGTAGAAAAGAGAAAATATTGAATATATGTATGCCATTGATACCAAAAAGAAGGAAATTTTCCTTGAGGGAAAGGGTCAAACAACAAACAATATCACATGCCAAAGAGGCGCTGTTCAAGAAAGCAGAGAATTATGTGATAAAAGGAAACAGCCAATAGATGGCACTTACAGTCCAGAGGGAAACCTGTAAATCACCTAAGAACAGAGATTGTTAAACTAGTTGGAAGGGCACAGGCGATCTCCTGTTAAGTGATAAAACAGCTTTCAAATGCCTTTGACAGATTTTGAATGACTTTTCTTTTGTTAACATTTCACCTAAAGTGTCAAAACAGGGGACAGAATTGAGGTTTTGAAATGTCTCTCTTATGAGAATAGGTATATAGCTTCATGAATGGGCGAAGCAAATTTGATGAACTGTCACTGTTTAAAACAGCTTGATAACAAACACAGTTTTGTATCATTTAAAAGGGCAGAGATATCATCAAGTCCAAATAGAGCCGGCAAAGTTTAAATACCTGCAGTGATAAAGAAATCAAGAAAGCAAATAAAGACATTAACTCTCAAAACAAGGAAATGCCACTATTTGAAAGGAAGACTTCACTATGATCAAAAGGATAGCCGTGGGTTCTTTATTTATGGATTTCAAATAAACAATGAAAGCAGCCGTTGAAGGTGTGTTAAAAGAGTGGAATAGGAGAGTAATAAAGTCATTTTCGAAATTCAAAACCAAATTCCGCAGCCCCCAAGTATCAAAACTTTTTTCAAGCAAATTGAAGTTTTTCTGCACCATTTAAGGCCGCGCGACGTGCCTGGGTTTGTGCGCGACGTGCCTGGGCGGAAATTTACACAGGGCCCTTTGTCGGCGCGACGTGCCTGTACGTTGGCGCGACGCGCCTGTACAAGGCCGCCCGACCACTAAACCGGCCGACCCGACAAGGGCTTTCTTGCGCGACGTGTTTTCTTCAAAGAGTGCCGCGCCAGTTTTGGAGGGTTCCGGTGCTACTCAAGCATCCTCCCAAAGGATTTATCCTCAAAATTCAAAAGGTATTCCCACTCCTACCTCGAAAGTCTCGAAAACAAAAGTTAAATTCTGTGTGCCGTGGTTTGAAACTATGCATTGTTGAAAAGGCCTTGACCATTTTAAGAGAGACCCTTGTAGCCTCTGCTCAAGCTTTGAGTTTTTAAAACCCTGTTGCCTCCGCTCTGAAACTTGATTTTGACTGTATATCCACAACAAGGGTAACGCTAAGAATGAGCATGATTTTGTTTAAAGTGAAATAGCATACACAGAGAACAGTAAATTTTAATAGGAAAGAGGATTCTGGGTCAAGCAAAAGTATAAATCAAGCAAAGGGTGTGTTTCCTAAAAAGCATAGGCACTGATATGTCACCTAACCTAGTTCTACCTTTCTTTCACTATATGGTGTCATTTTGAAGGGCTGTTGTTTGTAATATTTTTCAAGAGGAAGGTCATTTCTGAAGGACAGGGTTATCAAAACACTTATCACAACAAGCCCCTTCTAGCAATCTGCCCCTATTTCACTGTATTTTTCACTACTATAAGTTTGTTGGCAAAGAGTTTCCAAAGGTGCAGAGCCACTTTCTAAAAGGCAGAGTTGTTGGTGATTGCATTTAACATTGAGACAGAGGTACAGGTGTAGTATTGACCTTTGAACCTAGGTCTGCCTTTTCCTTACACTATATTGTATCATTCTGAAGATTGTTGAACAGAGTTTTTCCAAAGGTGCAGAACCACTTTCTAAAGGGAAGAGATGTTGATGGTTGAAACTTTAAACATTGGAGGCAGGGGTATAGATGTGTTGGTGGATCTCTTAAACTCACAAGCAGAGAGTGTGTTTCCTAAACCACTGTGCATTGATTTTACATCTAACTTGGGTCTGCCTTTTCCAGAAACCATATTGTATCATGTTGAAGATTTGTTAACAGAGATTTTCTGAAGGTGAATAGGGTTACTTCTAAAGGACAGGTGGTTGATGATTACAGATTTATATTGAAGACATAGATGTAGCTATGATTGATATGACCTCTGACAAACTCACCAGGAGTAGTTTTTCAAAACTGTGCACAAGAAATTGACACAGGAGTTTGCCTCATCTTTACACAGGGTACCATATTAAAAAGTTTGCCTTGCTAAAGTGCATCCAGAGTTGAAAGGTTGTTTTTAATGAGTGCAGAGGTGGCTTATTCCAAGAAACATTGTTGCATTTTATTCAACACCACAGGGTCCATATCTGTCCAAACAGTGTAGTGGCCAGTTTCAATCCAGCAGAACATTTTTCATACAGTGAAGGCAGTTTTCCTTTTCCAAAGTTTGGTCAAAGTCAGAATGCCTCCAAAGCGAGATCACAAGAGCGGTCCACATAAGAGATATGAGCCTATCTCCATAGAAGAAATCAATGCTCACCCATCAGTGCTTTTCAATTTCCATGAAGTAGGCTGTCTTGATTTCTGTCAGAGGATAGAAGAAGTCAAGAGTTTCTCGCCACTTACACATTTGTGCGCTTTGAATTTCAAGGACAAACACTTCCAGTTAGCAGGTCTTGACTTCAAAATCTCCCCAAGGTATGTATCCAAGGCTACCAAGATCCCGTATCATGGTGAAAAGTGGTTTAAACAAGCGCATCTTGATCTGGAGGATTATAAACTTTTCATCAAGCCTGAACATAGGGAAACCATCACTGTTATTTTCCCCTTCTCCTATCTTCTCGAAAGTTATGCTCCGCTGATGAAAGCCATAATGAGATATTTCACTTGTGAAGGGAGGTTTAACCAAATTTATGCCTATCATGTCCGCTTGTTGATGCATTTTACCAGAAGCAGGCAGCTAAACCTTCCATACTTTTTGTCCAAAAGCATAGAGAAAATCGCAGCTACTGTCCAAAAGAAGGCTCCACCTCAGCAAATCCCTTCTCTCTTTCATCATTCCTTGATCAAGATTATCTTCTTACACCAGCTGGAGAAGAAAGGGGTTTCATGGGATTCATTCATTAGCCATGCAAATTTCGCCACTGTCCCTCATGTTCATGTGTCTCCTACTCAGCCTGTCCATCGCCCAGTGCCTTTATCTAGTAGGCCTACCCCTAAAAAACTCAATATGACCATTGGGTAGCCAAGTGAACAGGGAGAAGGAGAGGGCAGCGAACCACAGGGAGAAAAAGAAGGCAGTGAGCAGCATCAGCCAGATTTTGAGGGACAACAGCAGTTGGAGATTAGTGAGCAGCAGCAGCCAGAGTTTGAAGATCAGCAGCAGCTACAGGTTGATGAACAGCAGCAAGTACCGGAAGAGGAACAGCAGCATACAGTATTTGAGGAGCAGCAAGTTGGGCAAACAGTTGAAGCGCCTTTTGAGCCACAAACTGGACAGGATGTTGAGGAAGGACAGCAAGCTGAAGCTGCGTCCTTGACAGTGACCAAAACTGTTCCTAGAAAGAGGAAATTGCCCAAAAGGACGACTTCTAGCTTGCCAAGGAGAAAAAGCGCCAGATTAGCTTTCAAAGGCAAAAGTAAAATTGGAGAAAGTGCAAAGCATGGAGGTGAATTAGCTATTATCCCTATCCAAAGTGATGATAGTGACAATGAGGCCCGCCTCCTTGAAAACCTCCTCATTCACAAAGAAGGGCAAATTGAGGTGTTACAAGAAGATCTTCAAAGGGCGAGGAATTTCAACCATTTCTTGGAGGTTGAAAACAAACAAATGAAGTATCATGCAGCCATTCATGAGGCAAGGGCGATCAAGTATAAAAAGGAGGCAGAAAAGGCGCAAGTAAGAATTGAAGAGCTCATTGGCGAGTTTGATGATGAAGAAGAGGAAGACCAGCCTAGGCGAAAGAGGCCTAGGACCATCGGGCTTAGAAGAGCCTTGGAGAAACAGAGAGCAGAAGAACAAGCTCAATTCGAAGCCTTTCCTCTCACTGCCCTCTTTGAGCAGGAAATTGAGGAAAACAAGGAAGCATGGCTTGAGAGAGCTAACCAGCATTTGGAATTAAAGCTTGAGAAGGCAAATAGGGATCTTGAGCTGCAGAGAAAGAGGACTCTTCACTTTCAGAAGCTAAATCAATTTGCCAGGCGAAAATTAAAGGTAGCACAAGAGAAATTGAAGAAATTGAAGGAGAGGCGCCTAGCACGGAAGGAAGAAAAAACCATATCAGCCCTTGATATTTTGGCTTCAGCTTCGGAGCATGTTTCTATGGACCCTTGAGGGTCATGCATGCCAATTTCGGGCCTGTTTCGGAAACTTTTTGTTTTTTGGCATTTTTTGGGTTTTTGGCCAAAAACTCATAAATTCGCCATTTCAGTTTGATGAGTTGTCAAGGGAGGAGGATGATACCGATGGATGCCATAATTCCATGAGCAGGTCTCCAGCGATTTTCAGGGAATTTGAAGATCATTTTCCCCCTCAAATTGGCGAAAAACACCCTCATTTTGCACATTCTGCCCGCCATATCAGCAGTCTGCTATTTTCTGGGTTTTTGCACACAGGTACAATTTTGGATGACTTCCGGACCTCGGATTGAGTTGGTTCTAGTTGCGCCGGAAAGTAGACACAGAGAGCTTTCCAGCAAGCCCTCATGAGCCCCATTTCGACATCGGGAAGGCTGCCATTTGCATCCAGCAAGTCAGGGGACCTTTTTCAGGCATAAATATGAAGTATTTTTGTAATTTTTGAACTCCAAAAATCTGCTTTTCCCAAATGTGCGTTAAGCGATTTTTATCATGGGGAAATCATGTAAAGTCAATATAATTTCCGTTTTTAGCAGTTTTTTAGATATTTTATGGGATATTTTGTGCCTTGGGCTTTGCAAAGCCTCAAGGACAAGTTTATATATTTTGACTTGGCCAATGGGATAGCTAGTTGCTCCATGAGGTTTTCCTTCCTCAAGCCTATTTATTCCATGGTTCTCATTGTAAATCAGAGGCTGAACTTGAGAGAAGAATTAATGCATTGGTCATATGAGCTTTGAATAATACACTTGAGTTATGATTTTTGGACTGCCTCTTGGATGCTTTTGAGGAATGTTGAAGGCTTGTTGATGGATTCCTTGACATGGTAGAATGGTATAGTGCTTCTTAATATGTTTTGTCTTCTAGTTTTCACTCATAATTCATATTTCTTGCTGCTATAGATCAGTAAAGATTGATTTTGAGACATGCCCATGGAGGCACCTCAAAATCCCTGAATCTTCATAGCTTGATGTTTTCTTCTCCCATAGTTATGCTAAAGAATTCTTAGCTGCTCTTTAGTAATCTAAGGTATTGTTGCTAAGTTTTATTCATCAGTTCCATGTATGTTGAGTAGGATGTATGGTTTGCCCTACCTACCTATCAGCTGCCCATAGTTTTGTCCATAAAACTTTCTCTTTGACTGATTTGTTGATCATTTTGTTGAACCAAGGAGGCCTAGTCCCGATCTAGCCCTTTGCCTAAAACTATGAAAACTTATTTGTCCAAGTGCCCAATGACTTAGAGACTATGTTTAGGCGTTCCGGCATAGTTTATGAGTTGTTAGTTTGTCTCATGTGTTTTCCCCAAAATCTGATATCCTTTTCCCGAAGTTAGAGGGTCTTATACCTCTATGTATGGCTGGAATGTTTGATTTCTATGCATTGATTAGCTTATAGTTATACTTAGCATGATTAATGGCTTGCTATTACATGTTCATGTCTGCTATTAACTAGTTACACTTGAAATCCCTTGTCTTTCACCAACTTATTGTCCATTTAATCCATTTTTCCCAGAGATCCCTTCTATCGTGAATCAAATCGGCCCTACAGCAGCTTTACATCATCACCTCATAAGCTTTCCTTGACCTGTTTGACCCCATAGCCCAATTTATCTACACCTTGTTATCCAGTTTATGTATTTGATCAGTTTCATCCCTCACAAACTTAAAAACTAAAAAACCAAAAACACACTTCATAACTAGCCTAATATCAGAACATCGCAAGTAAACACACCGACATCTTTTGCACTTATAGAGAGAGCCCTCTCTGAGTCCAGGAAGGCTGGGTCCTTGGGCTCCAAAGCTTGGTTTGATGTTACATCGTCATTTGGCTAGCCAATCGGCCAAATCACGGGACCTAACATGGCGG
This sequence comes from Pinus albicaulis, assembly GCA_034641835.2. Classification (NCBI taxonomy): domain Eukaryota; kingdom Viridiplantae; phylum Streptophyta; class Pinopsida; order Pinales; family Pinaceae; genus Pinus; species Pinus albicaulis. Next base: position 48,586 of record JAXQQM020070914.1, read on the forward strand.
ACCTCCTTCTGTTGACATTAGCTCATTCATTCCAGAAGACAGGTCTAGAGGGCGATGTACCTTGTTTCTAGCTTCCACTCTTGTTCGGTGCCTCGGATCAGGCAAAGGAACACCTTATTTCCCTTTGACTTGATTTTTTCTCAGCTCCAGCTCCTTTTAGCATGATCAAGATCTATATACTTGATGGTTCGGTGATGCAACAACTGATATCGGTGATTCCTTGGTGTCTATGAGATATCTCAGCCCTCATGAGGGGGTGGCCCTACAGGTAGCCCCCCACATGCTTGGATGACCTTTTCATTACATCCTTTGATGTAGCTCCATATATTTGATGATGTCAGCCTCAGCCGCTTGCAACGCCTTTTTGTTTTCATGTATCAGTCAGATTTTCAGAGCCCTTTCCTGTTTACAGGGGCATTTGGGTTGTATTTATATCTCATGTACTCAGATATTATTATATAAGTCGTGGCTGTTATTCCAGGCATAGTATGTATGTCGGATTCATTATCATGTTTTACCTGGCTCATGTTTATGCCAGCATGTACTATATTGTTTAGTCCCTTGTTTACTAGATGCATTATTCTTTGTACTTTGTCTCGGCAGGCATAGGTATGCCTCCCCCGCCACCTATAGCACAGGTACTCACTCATAAAAGAGACTTTTCGCACCTGTAAGTCTCACCTCCTCAGGGTCTAGTCCTTTAGTGCTTCGATCTACCTTAGATTTCTCTCCCTTTGACTTCCCCTTTGGTGTCTAGGGATTGAGTTCTTCCAACGTACTTCAGTCATACAATTAGCCCCTAACGCTCGCACGCTAGGGGGCAATCTGTTACACCATTTTTTGGTCATCTAACATGTTACTATTAGATGGACCTAAGTACACCATGTAAGACCAATTTTACCCTAAGTAAAATTTCTTTCACTATGAAAAATAACTTAGTAAAACACCTTCATTAAGTTGTTTATGGTCTAAACGGGAAACCCCATGAGGAAATATTAAATAAATCTACATTTGTTTGATTTTCATCAAGGAATAATTAGTTAAACAAGAGTTTAATTAATATTCCTGGTTATATTTAACCCAAAACAGGGAAATTAATTAGATAAATCTTTATTTATCTTATTATTTTCAAGGAATAATTATTTAAATCTTATTTAAATAATATTCCTTGTTAAATATGACTAAATCACCCATAAATAATTAAATAAATCATTATTTATTTGATTATATTTAAACCACTTCCTTAAAATGATAAATAAATAATTTATTTATTTATTATTTACTAATAAAGGGATTTGACCCAAGTCAAATTCCTTTTCCCTCCAACAAAAATAATAAAATATTCCATAAAAGTTGGATCTTGATTTGGTTAATAATATTTTAATTATGCACCAATATCTAGACTAACTCTATATTTTGTTATAAATAGAAGGGTTTTTCCATTCATTCATCACCTTTTGTTGCCTAAGATCACTCTGGATCTATATTTTTGGTTTGACTTTGATCCACCATCATTGTCATATTTTCTCCATTCTTTTGCTTATGAGCTCCCTTTGAGTTCCCCTTTTGTCTGGGTTTTCTACACCATCAAGAGAGAGGAATTTTAGATCTGAAGTGCTAAGGACTTACAAGAACCCATCCCATTGAGGAGAACTAGTAACATCCTTCTATGTTTTCCTCCCAGGTGCCCTTAATATAAAATTCATTCAACATATTCTTGTCTTGTCTATTGGATGCATGGAGTAAATCTTGTTTTATTTACTACTTAATGTCTTTTGATGCATAGATCTAAATTTTTGCAGCATTTATCTTGATCAAATAACTGTTGATTTGAAGATATTGGCAGCCATATTTTGCTGTTAGGGTTGTTTGTTATGCGCAGCTAAAGTGGTATTTTTTTGCACACTTGCAAATAAGATTCATACTAACACCTTTCAGCCCTTTTTTGGAAAAATAATTGTTTTTGACTTTAACACTTATACAGAGAAAACTAATCATTTTGCCATTTCTCCTTTTGACTGATATTTCTGTATTTGAAACATTCTTTCCTTTGACCTTGTCATTATTTCTACCCTTGGTGCAGTGGAGTATTTGATCTTCATGTCTACCCTTATTTCTCTTCTTTAAAAACTTTGATTTTCCCTTTTGCTGAGGTGGAATTAGTGCTTGTCTGCCAAACCATATAAGGTAGCTTGAAAACCCTTGAAACCATCTACTGTGATGAAGGAGGTTTCTTTTTCACTATTTTGACCCTCTTTTTCTATCTTCCCAAGCTTTGAGTTTTTAGGGATACTTTAGAAAAACAAATAGTGTTACCTTCTGAGTTGTCAAAGAGACACTTATCAAACTCACTATTTATGTATAAAAGCCTTCAATGATCATTCAAAAGGTTTTAGGTGTTCTTTGCCTTTGTAGCCTTAGCATTGCTCTATTTATTGGTCAAAACAGTCATGAATCTTGATTCCCAACAAACAAATACCTTGCTGCTTTCTTCTTGGTTGTGAGTGGTTTTCTTGTGATGATCCTTCTCTTTTACCTTACCTCATGGCTAATTTGATGGCTTTTTGGTCTTCTTTACAGGAATGTAAGTAAAGGGAAGTTTTCCCTCTACAAGATTCATGCTTGAAGCCAAACAAATTTTTAATGATCTTTTTTATTGATGTACAGTGTTGCTTATGTGCCACTGTCTTTGAGGACCTGCATGGAACTTTTGATGGGAAGCACTTCATAACACTCTCTCATGAGATCATGATCTTCCTTGTAAACTTAAGCCTATTTGTATCTTTCTATCAGCTATGGATTCCTTCATGAGCTTTTTAGGTCTCCTTCTTCGCCTTTGTTATGTTGTTGACCATTTACAAAGCATTTCTGCAGAAATGCTTGGACATGGTAAATTGTTCCTGAGCAGGCTTACTGCTTGATCAAGAGGACACCTTTGGAGGTCTTTGATGTTCTTTGGACAATGATAAGCCCTATCCTTGTGTTCTCTTGACTTCACCTTTAAATACCTGTGGAAATAGTGAATTTAGAACCATGATAATGCATAACCTAGGTGACCCTATTTGACATATTGTAATGTCCTTGGAATATGCTTTTTGACTAAAAACTTGAATCAGGGTTTGGATGAGGAGATAGGGTTTTTGACACTCTATTATGCACTATCATCCTAGACAAATATAAAACCTTGTTTTATTTCAAAGGGATTTTAGAAAGGGAGTTTTGAAACCACCATTGCTTGAGGCACTTGGTGGGTAGGGGAAAAAGTTTGGTTTATATGGAAAAATAAGGTATGAATATAGAGGGCTTAGGCAAACAGATACATAGTGTTATAGGCAGAGGTGACACACATAGTGAGAGTATGGGACATCAGTTCAGGATTTGGTCTTATCTGGGTGATAGATTGGCCATGCTTTGGCAGAGAAGTGGGATAGTGAAAATTTTCTGTTTGAGGAGATTTCTAGAACTCACATGAATCTTGAATTCTGTTTTTAGAAATCTAGGACAAAGTATTTAGTCATCTAAACAAGGAAAAATTACTGATGACTAACAGTGGCTCCACTTGGGGAGGGCAGCTCCTTTTCAGGAGGTGTCTAGAATTTCAGATCTCTTGGTTTATGAAGACTAGTGCCTCATCCATTGGGCAGATTTTATTCTTTCTTTTGCTGCTTCTTTCCCTGAAGTAGTGATTTTGAAAATCTAAAAGCATGATTAGCTCAACTTCACTTTTACCTACCCAACCTACTCGCCTAACATTTTTTCTTCCTTGAGTGCACTTGAACTGGCAAACCCATTGAAATTTTTATTTTGAAAGTGGAAACAAACTATCTAATTCTACACTTATCTCTTTCGGGAGCTCAGATTAGGCTATTGAACTCCTTTGATTCTCTACCTATTCTATTCAACTGTCAAGGTTAAATTGTTTGACAGGATTCATTCACTAAGCTAAAAACATGAAATTGAAAACGTGACTAAATCAGGATTAGACAATCTAATTTAGCATGGGTTTGTGGCATAAAAACAAGTTGCACACAAATGTTATTTTTGTACAAAACAAGAATAGAAAAATCAGGGCTAAGATACATAGTTTTCTATTCATCCCTTTTTTTTTTCCTTGGTTCTATTTTGGGCATGTGGAACCGATAGATTTCTTTCCTAATCTATTTTCTTTGACAAGTCAAGCTTCAATGATTTGACCGGCATTCTTTTCACTAACTTATCAACAATAAATTTGAAACATGTTCAGCCATGGTTAGGCTAGATACTTGAACAAGACATTTTTTTTGTGCTAGTAGTAGCATTTAGGCCTGCACACTTTCTGTATTACTATTTTTTGGGTATGGGGCTGTACCTTTTCTTTAGAATCTGCCCTCTTTTCTATTTTTTCTATGTTTTGTATTTTTCTCTCTTTTTTACTTTTTATTCACACAATGGTATGTACAATGAGTGAATATTTTGGAGATAAGGATCTTGAGAAAAGTAATGTTTGAGCATCCTGTCTTCAAAAGTATCTCCTAATAGCTTTTTTCCATTCAACTCTTGAAAATAGAAAACATAGTTACCTCTATTTACAACATGGTATAAGTGTCTACTCAACTTAGTGTTCCTAAATTGATGTCATAAATTGTCAACCAGGGCTAGTAAACTGTTGAAGTGAAGTGCACTATATGTGCCTAGGTATCTTTTTCCTACTTTGTTGTGTTTAGTGCTTTTCTATTGTTTTTGGTTTTGTATTTTTATGCTAAGAGGAAAATAACTAAATTGTTGGCAAAGGGAAGTTATTGGTCACACGAAAACAGAATAAAATCTACTCCAAACTATGTATGGCACCTAAGGACAGAAAATGCTAATTCACAAATTGCAAAGCTTAACAAGAAAAGTAACTCATAACATTACACTCAGTCCAATTCATTTCATTAGAGGTATGTTGGAACAACTTGAGAAAAGGATAAGTTTGATGCAATGAGGTTCTTCTAAGTAAACAACAACTTACAATATCACAGAGAAAATCTCATCCATGGTTAGAAATTTGTTGGAACACGTTGAGAAAATATTATCTGCAACATAGTAAGGAACCCTATGCTAATTTAACTTATGACACTAAAATCAACCCATTCTGCAACTCAAAATGTTACTATTAAGCCTCATTCAAGGGTTAGAGATCTCTTGGAATAGCTTTGGAAAAAGGTTGTTTGTAAAATTATGAGAAATTGCAGAACAGTCAAGACCTCAAAAGGATATTACTAATTCTTGTCCATATGATAATAATGTGTTAAAAGAGACTAAGAACAAGAGCAGTTTGTAAATAATGAAGGCCTTTAAGTTGAATTTAGAAAAACTAGAATACAACTAGCTAATAAAACTTGAAATCTAATGAACTGAACTGAACTAATACGCAATTAGCCTTCGAAATACTACAGATCTATCTCATTCAGTGTTAGTGATATTTTGGAACAATTCATGATAACAATATTGACTGCACTATTCGGTGTAAGTAAGCATAAAACATGAAGTTCAGAAAACTGCCTAAATTAAGAACGAAACAGAGCTAAAGTACTTATCTAAAAAATATGCACAAAGCCTTTCGGACAGTAGGGGCCCTCTGCCATCGGATTGGCACACGAATCTCCTCAAGATTGCTTCAGATCATGCATTAAAGTTGTACTTATTTCATTAAAGGAAAACGCTTCCAAAACAGAGTATTACAGTCTTGGACAACTTAACAACAAAACATCAACTAGCTAACTATCTCTCGGTTCACCGAGTTATTTTTATAAGAAAAATACATAATTTCCATTGAGAAGAAATAGGGATAGGTGTCTTTTTCAATCAAAATCGAATTAGAACTCCTGTTGAGGCCTCGTACTTTGCTGAAGACATCTGCAGAGTCCTTGTCCTGGTAGAAGTCTACTTCTTAGTTTTGGTTTCCTCCACGTGCATAACCACTTGCAGATTTTTGCTCAGACTTCGTAGAGGGCAAGGAATGATGTAGGTGAGTTCTGGAATTCAAACATATGCATTTTTCCTTTAAGTGACACCTGTAACCTGTGTGAACATAAAGATAGCTGCGGAATATGCGACTAGCTACAGAATGGCTGCATTCTGTAGCTAAGTCTAGTCAAAAATCACTACAACAACAAGACCACAAAAGTTTAGTAAGTCAGTTATTGTATGCATTCTTAAAGTGAATTTAATCAATCCTATTGATCTTTTAAGCCTATAATTGATAAAGGAAAAAGGAAATGAAGTGAAATTTGGTGAAAGAAAAGGACATCTTTGGGGCTCAACATACCCCCACTGCAAAGCTTTTGCATGTCCTCATGCAATCAATCCATGTATTCTGAAACTTCTGCTAGGACATCTAACTTCCTTTTTCTGCTTTTCTTGGTGTTCAATGGCATCCTAGGCTTCCTTATGACCAATTTGAACCTCAGGTTTATAAGTGCCCTGCTCAACTTTTTATTTTTCTTCTTCAGCTTCTCACTAGCCTTGTACAATTTTTCCATTTGCAGAGAGAGGGTTGTATTCATATTACTTTTCAGCTTGACTTGTTCCCTTAAAATTTCATTTTCATTTTTTATGTGCCTATTAAGTACTTCCAATTCATATTTATCTCTCCTCAGCACTTCAATTGAAGATTCTTGTGGGCTAGGAGTTCTTCCTCTATTTTCTGAGGCTCTCTTTTCCAATGACTCAACATAATTATAGATTTGTTGTTGTGTTGGGTCTACCTCCAGAGTTCCTCTATTAAGATTCCCTTCATACTGGTACTCAGGAGATCTATCAGTTGGTGTTTCTTCATCCTCAATATCTATGATTCTCGTTTGCTTAACCCCTGTTTTCTTCAATATGCCTCTAAGCCTATGGCTTCTTCTTAGTTTAGATGGTCCCTCACCTCTCTCCTTAGCATACTTCCATGTTAATATTTGTTGGAATATTTTCATTGATGGCAAAGGATATGCCAAAGGAATTGGAAAAGGCATGGGCAACGAAGAAGAATAGCAGAATTGCAGAGATCAATGATCAGCAGGATTAGCAGCAAAGCACAGAGGAAGAATGCATTTACAGTGACAAGCAGTGAATTAAAGGAGAATTGTCTAAAGATAGGGTTGATTTGAATTAACGGATATCAGAACCCCTGCGAAAGTTAATTCATGTATAAATATTAAATATAATTCTGATGGAGGAGAAAGAACATCCGTGTATGGTTGAGTTTCGGTGATACTTTGTTAAGGTGGAAAATACCCAGAGCAATTGGGGTATTGATTGGTTCAATTCTCGTACGAAATTCCCTGGAACCCTGTGTGATGATCTATGGTTAGTTTCGTGTTGTTGTATATGATATCGGGTTGCTAAGGTCACGACATAGTGAAGTGAATCTGCATAATGGAGGGATTAATGGTGCTCTGGTTCTGTAAGTTGTTCGAGGAACCAATACAATCGACAGTGGAGTTATACACCTCTGCCTCTGTGTAAGTATGTAAGGTCTACGAGTCTCGGCGTTGACTGTGTAATAGAACCTGGAGTATGAATAAATCGATTATATAAAGAAAGCACTGAAGCGGATTTTTAATCGTTTAAACAATAAGTCTGACGGAACCATGTGCTAAGACAGAACCATGACCGAGAGGAACAGTGACGGCAGTGTGGAGCGAAACTGTGGGTTTCATCGCACCACCTTCGACGATACGCGGTATTTCCTGGATGGGGACCAACTCCATATAGGTGTTGACACGCGTCCCTACAAAACCGCCAAGCACATGATAACTATCGTCCATCGCACGTTAACAATCGACCCAGGATGATCAGCGATATTGCTTTTGCACCGTCGATCTGAAAAGAATCTATCGGACGGTGATCACTTGATGAAGAAGCGCGGACGATAATGAAGATACACGACGAATAACACAAGTATGACGCGCCATCGTGCGTTATTGCTCGTACAAGTTGCCCAAGTGATATTCGTCGATCTGGAGGGAAGCCATCGGACGGTGATCTCTTGATGAAGATGCACGAAGGTTTACTCAAGTACTAGCGCACCGGATATTGAGATGAATGGCAGAGATTAAGTGCGGGGGCACAACTAGCACACCAAATATCGAGACAAGTGCCTCCGTAGTTGATCAGAAGATCAAGCGCTGACCTTAGATCAACGATGGAGATTAAGTGCGGGGGCACCAGCCAAAAATTTTCATCTGTACCGCAAGAACCCCCGCAGTGACGTAATGATGACTATGCAATATTTTTTTATCAATTGATAAATATTTTAATAAAAAATAAAAACCCCGAGGGCCAAACTATTGGAAATATTGTAAAAGGAATACCATTAGCGGTTGAAATGGTTTTTGTCTCATGGTTTTAATAAAGGTGAGAACTATATAAATGAAAAAGATTATTATTCGAAAAGGCAAGGTGTGAGGGTTGATGAAGAAGGAATTCCTCTAAGGAATATCTGTATGGACAGACGACGTGCTTAATTGATGATTCTGAGTCCATGATGCACCCATCGAGATATTGATCTAAAGGTGATGAGTCTTGAGATTATTCAACAGAAGAAACAATGAAGAGCTAGCACATGTATGCTGAAGAACACATATGGATCCGGTTGGAGTTTCTGAAGATTAATATACACAGAAGGATACACGGGATGATGAATGCATATATTCTCTGAAGTCTGGATCACTTCTGATGTTTAGGGTACAGTGGTCTGCAGGGATTCTGAGGGTTGAAGACTTTAGTTTGGAAGTAGAAATTTTCTGCCAGTAGAAACTGGTGTTATATTCAGGGGGTTGAAGCTCCCTTCCAAGAGAGGCTGGTAAACGAGAGAAGGTTATAGCCTTCCGCAGGTGGGTGCCTGCGTGCTGGTATAAGTCTGCACTAGCATATATTGTAAGAAATTTTATCTATAATAAAATATTGAAGACTGAGATTGCAGCAGGGTGGTTTTCTCCCGAATTGGGTTTCCACCTTAAATCCTGGTGTCCATATGTGTAGTTCATGTTTGATGCTTTGTTCTGTTATTTCTGTTCATGATTAATGCTTATCTGATGCAATTCTCTAAGTAAAGACATAATAAGATATCTGGACATACATGTTGGATGCAGTACTGTAACATATGGTTTTAAGAGAAAAGAAAGAAAAAAATTTCATCTTTAAATACTGATTCACCCCCCCCCCCCCCTCTCAGTATTTTTCCCAACAATTGGTTTTAGAGCAGGTCCTTCTGAAAAGCTTAGCCACTAGAAGGAAGATCATTCAAGATGAGCAATCAAGATGGAACAGCATCTATCAGGCCTCCACTATTTAACGGAAACAACTTAATCTTTTGGAAAAAAAGGATGAGATCCTTTCTTCAGTCTCTGGGAGCAGATGTATGGGCTATTTTTGAAGGAGGATATCAATATCCAGCCTCAGTACCAACAGATCCAATGGAAAGAAAGAATTATGAAACAAATGCAAAGGCATTCAATGCTCTATTGGGAAGTCTAACTGAATCAGAATTTGTCAAATTCATGTAGCTAAATACAGCAAAGGCAATATGGGACAAAATCATTCTAAGCTATGAAGGTGATGCAAAGGCAAAAAGTGCTAAACTTCAAACTCTCATAATCCAATATGAGAATCTAAAAATGCTTAATGAAGAAATCATTGCAAATTTCTTTCTACGTCTTGATGATATTGTAAATCGCATGAGAAATCTGGGAGAAACAATTACCGAATCCACTTTGGTTGAGAAAATTTTAAGATCTCTAACAGTAAAATTTGAGTCAAAAGTTTCAGCTCTTGAAGAAAAGCAGGATCTTCAAAATCTTACTGTGGTACAACTTCATGGCATACTAACTGCATATGAAATGAGAAGAGGAGGACCATTTGAAGTCAAAGAAGCAGTCTTTAGAACTTCTACAAAAGGGAAGGAAGTACAAATAACAGAAGGATCAGGATATATCTCAGAAGAAGATGAGATAAACTTCGTAAAGAAACTTCAACTTGGCACAGGACGGTTCAGAGGTAAGCTTCCTTTCAAATTTTTTGATTGTGGAAGAGTTGGTCATTATGCTGCTAAGTGTCCTTATAAAGAAACACATAAAAAGGGGAAGGAAGTAGAAAGAAGGAATAAGAATCGTTTTAGCACTAGAAAGAGTTACTATACTCATGAAGACAGTGATGGGTTATCTGATAGTGAGGAAGAATGTGAACAAGATCTTAGACTTCTCATGGCATTTGAAAACGAATCTAGAGAAGAAAAGGATACCTTTGTGGATGCTCTAGAAGACAGTGATTTTCTTAATGAAAACAATAAACTCAAAATTTGCTTAGAAGAGAGCAAAATAATCATAGAAACTCTGAAAAATCAGCTTGAAGATAAAGAGAAACACAATGAGAAATTAGAGTGTGAAGTAGTAGATCTAAGAAAAGAACTTGAGAAAATAAAGACTCTGAATCTTAGATTTGCTAAAGGGTCTGAAACCTTAGATGAGATTATCAAGGTACAACGTTCTCCTCTTATAAAGACAGGTCTTGGATATATCGGAGAATCTTCTCAGGCTTCAGCACCAAATTATCTAAAAGCAGTTACAGCTGGTTTACAACATGCTGCCACTCAACAAGGAAATAAAGAATCTTTACAGGTAAAGCATGATCATTTCTATTCAAGGAACACTAACAGGAATGTCTTTCAAAGAAACACCAATCAATAGATAAATTCATATAGAAGATCTTATGATCGCAGAAATTTCTTCTTCAATGGACAATGTTTCTCATGTCACAATTTTGGTCATAATGTTGTTCAATGTGTAGCATATAAAACTATTATGACAAGAGAAGCAAGAAAGAAAATGATTGATATTGAAGCAAAGAATAATACTTATAACAACTTTTCTCCTCTTCAAAATGAAGTTGAATGCACTTATTGCAATAACTTTGGCCATGAAGAATCTGAATGCAGGAGCAAAGTTCAGCCAAAAGAACATGTTCCTTCAAGCTCCAAAGTATGGAAAAAAAAGGAATTACAGGTTGAAAATTGTGGCATAGCGTTATTTGCAGAAGATGAAGAAAACCAATGGTACATTGATAGTGGATGCTCAAGACACATGACAGGTGATAAAGACAAACTTCTTTCATATAGTGCTCTAGAAAAGGAGAAGAATGTTACATTTGGAAATGATACTCCTGCGGTCATTAAAGGAAAAGGGTCTGTTTTCCTAAAAGATAAGGTGAAAGCTAATGAAGTCATGTATGTGGATGGATTAAAGCATAACTTGTTAAGTGTAAGTCAAATGTGTGATCAAGGAACTGAAGTTGTCTTTAGTTCAAAAGAATATGTGGTACGTGATCTTGATACAGGTAAAACAATTATAAAAGGAAAAAGAACTCCAAGCAACCTGTATGTATTGAAGAACTGCAAAGAACAATGTTACTTGAGTAAATCTTCAGAAAACTGGCTATGGCATAGAAGGTTGGGGCATCTGAGCTTCTCTCAAATCAAAAAATCAAGCAGACTTAAAGCTGTTCGTGATCTTCCCAATATTACTCTACTTGAAAATATCATATGCAAATCTTGCCAATTCGGTAAGCAAACCAGGGTACAATTTAATGCCAAGGAAGGATCATCAAGTAAGCCTCTTGAACTCATTCATACTGACATATGTGGACCTATGAGGAAAAATTCACCTCGTGGTGAAGAATACTGTATCTTATTCATTGATGATTTCTCTAGAATGTGTTGGATTGGGTTGCTTAAACACAAAGATGAAGCATTTGAGAAATTTCAGATCTTCAAAGCACCAGTTGAGAATGAATTAGAATCAAAAATAAAGTGTCTCAGATCTGATCGAGGAGGAGAATATACATCCAAAGAATTTCTTGAATTCTGTGAAAAACGCGGCATAAAAAGACAATTCTCTGTAGCTGGCACTCCACAACAGAATGGTGTTGCAGAAAGAATGAACAGAACAATTCAACAAATGGCTAGAGCTATGCTTGATGATTTCGGAACACCTGACACATTTTGGGGAGAAGCAACACATACAGCAGCAAACATTCTCAACAAAGCACATGTTCGTGTAAATAGTGATAAAACTCCATATGAACTCTGGTATGGTAATCCTCCCACTATAAAGCATTTTAGAATTTTTGGGAGCAAATTCTTTATCAAGAATAATGATGAAAAACTTGGCAAGTTTGAACCTAGAGCAGATGAAGGAATATTTCTTGGTTACTCCTCTAGGAGTAGGGCATATAAATGTTACAATAAAAGACTTCGAAAGATTGTTGAATGTATTGATGTTGTTATTGATGAGTCTCCTGCAGCTCCAAAAGAAGAAAAGAAAACAACAGATGAAGATGATGATGACACATATCCTTCTACATCAAATAGTAATGATACAAACAGTGAACCCAATGAAGAACCCGAAGATGATTTGTCTGAAAAGGCTCCCTCCAGATATGTTCAAAAGAATCATCCAAAATCTCAAATTTTGGGAGAAAAGGGATCAGGTGTACAAACAAGAAGGACTCTTGTGGGATCTTCTAGCAATCTGGCATTTCTGTCCACTATTGAACCTCACAATGTCAGTCAAGCTAGCAAAAATGAATGTTGGATTCAAGCCATGAATGAAGAGCTTGATCAAATTGAAAAGAATCACACTTGGGAATTAGTACCAAGACCTCATGACAAAAATGTCATTGGAACTAAATGGATATTCAAAAACAAGTTAAATGAGAATGGGGATGTTATAAGAAATAAAGCTAGACTTGTTTGCAAGGGGTATGCTCAATAAGAAGGTATAGACTTTGAAGAAACTTTTGCTCCTGTAGCTAGACTTGAAGCCATAAGAATGTTTCTTGCTTTTTCAAGCTTCCAACAAATAAAAGTTTATCAAATGGATGTTAAATCTGCTTTTCTCAATGGTGATCTAGAAGAAGAATTTTATATAGAACAACCAGAAGGATTCATTTTGGGAAATGATGAAAATCTTGTTTGTAGACTTAAAAAGGCTCTATATGGTCTCAAACAAGCTCCAAGGGCATGGTACTATCATCTTGACAAATATCTCCATCAACAAGGATTCTCAAAAGGATCTGCTGATAGCAACTTATACACAAAAACTGAAGATGACAAACTATTAATTGTGGTTGTATATGTTGATGATATCATTTTTGGAAGTAATGAAGAATCTATGAGTCAGAAATTTGCTTCTGATATGCAGCAAGAATTTGAAATGTCTTTACTTGGGGAACTAACATTCTTTCTTGGATTGCAAGTGCAACAAGCAACATATGGCATTTTCTTATCACAAGAAAAATACCTTAAGCAAATCCTAAAGAAGTATGGCATGGAAGATTGCAAACCTGTAAGTACACCAATGATAACCGGATGTAATCTCAGTTCTAGTGATGATTCCCCCACGGTGAATCAACCAGAATACAGATCTATGATAGGAAGTCTACTTTATCTCACTGGGACAAGACCAGACATTATGCATGCAGTTGGGATTGTTGGACGATTTCAAGCCAATCCAAGAGAGTCTCACCTTCAGGCTGTGAAAAGAATATTCAAATATTTACAAGGAACTCAAGATTTTGGACTATGGTATCCTAAGAATGCTGATCTTACTCTTCATGCATACACTGATGCAGATTGGGCTGGAAGTGTTGATGATCGGAAAAGCACTAGTGGTGGTGCATTCTATATGGGGCCCCGGTTAGTATCTTGGTTCAGCAAGAAGCAAAGCTCTATTTCCTTATCTACAGCAGAAGCAGAATATGTGGCTACCGCATCATGTTGCACTCAACTTCTTTGGATGATGCAAACCTTACAAGACATTCAAATCAAATGTTCACCTCCTATCTCCATTATGTGTGATAATACAAGTTCCATCAGTATCTCAAAGAATCCTGTTATGCATTCCAAGACCAAGCACATTCCCATCAAATATCACTTCTTACGAGAACAAGTGCTTGAGCAAAAGGTGAAATTAGAATATGTTTCCTCCAAAGAACAAGTTGCTGATATATTTACCAAACCTCTACCCAGGGAAGCATTCAAATATCTCAGACAGAAACTGGGAGTAGTCTCTTCCATGCAGAGGATCAGGTCTACTTAATTACAAAAGTCTAAATTGGTTGTGAGGTGCTGTCAGGCATCTCTGAATGCACAGGCTCAGGGGGAGCATTGGTCATGTGAAAAGGATGAATTTTTGGTCATATTATGTTTGAAGATGCAGCATGATCTCAGGGGGGGCATGGCACTGTCGGTTCAACGGTTCTTGATCAAACTCTTTGCCATTGATGTCAAAGGGGAAGGAAAAGAAACAAAGGGTGTCTGGTCATCAGAGGAAGAATATTGCCATCAATGCCAAAGGGGGAGATTGTTGGAATATTGTCATTGATGGAAAATGATTTGGCAAAGGAATTGGCAAAGGCATGGGCAACGAAGAAGAACAACAGAATTGCAGAGATCAACGATCAGCAGGATCAGCAGCAAAGAACAGAGGAAGAATGCATTTACAGTGACAAGCAGTGAATTGAAGGAGAATTGTCTAAAGACAGGGTTGATTTGAATTAACGAATATCAGAACCCCTGCGAAAGTTAATTCATGTATAAATATTAAATATAATTCTGATGGAGGAGAAAGAACATCTGTGTATGGTTGAGTTTCGGTGATACTCTGTTAAGGTGGAAAATACCCAGAGCAATTGGGGTATTGCTTGGTTCAATTCTCGTACGAAATTCCCTACAACCCTGTGTGATGATCTATGGTTAGTTTCGTGTTGTTGTATATGATATCGGGTTGCTAAGGTCACGGCACAGTGAAGTGAATCTGCATAATGGAGGGATTAATGGTGCTCTGGTTATGTAAGTTGTTCAAGGAACCAATACGATCGACAGTGGAGTGATACGCCTCTGCCTCTGTGTAAGTATGGAAGGTATACGAGTCTCGGCTTTGACTGTGTAATAGAACCTGGAGTATAAATACATCAATTATATAAAGAAAACACTGAAGTAGAGTTTTAATCGTTTAAACAATAATTCTGACGGAACCATGTGCTAAGACGGAACCGTGACCGAGAGGAACAGTGACGGCGGTGTGGAGCGAAACTGTGGGTTTCATCACACCACCTTTCGACGATACACGGTATTTCCTGGATGGGGAGCGATTCCATACAGGTGTTGACATGTGTCCCTACAAAACCACCAAGCGCATGATAACTATCATCCATCGCACATTAACAATCGACCCAGGATGGCCAGCGATATTGCTTTTGCGTCGTCGATCTGAAAAGAAGCCATCGGACGGTGATCGCTTGATGAAGAAGCGCGGATGATAATGAAGATACACGACGAATAACACAAGTACGATGCGCCATCGCGCGTTATTTCTCGTGCAAGTTTCCCAAGCGATATCCATCGATCTGGAGGGAAGCCATCAGACGATGATCGCTTGATGAAGATGCACGAAGGATTACTCAAGTACTAGTGCACCGGATATCAAGATGAATAGCGGAGATTGAGTGCGGGGGCACAACTAGCACACCAGATATCGAGACAAGTGCCTCCACAATTGACCAGGAGATCAAGCGATGACCTTAGATCAACGGTGGAGATTAAGTGCGGGGGCACCATCCAAAAAAATTCCATCCGTACTGCAAGAACCCCCACAGTGATGTAATGATGACTATGCAATATTTGTTTATCAATTAATAAATATTTTAATAAAAAATAAAAACCTCGAGGGCCAAACTATTGGAAATATTGTAAAAGGAATACCATTAGCGGTTGAAATGGTTTTTGGTCTCATGGTTTTAATAAAGGTGAGAACTATATAAATGAAAAAGATTATTATTCAAAAAGGTAAGGTGTGAGGGTTGACGAAGAAGGAATTCCTCTAAGGAATATCTGTATGGACAGACGATGTGCTTAATTGATGATTCTGATTCCATGATGCACCTATCGAGATATTGATCTAAAGGTGATGAGTCTTGAGATTATTCAACAGAAGAAACGATGAAGAGCTAGCGCATGTCTGCTGAAGAACACATATGGATCCGGTTGGAGTTTCTGAAGATTAATATACACAGAAAGATACACGGGATGATGAATGCATATATTCTCTGAAGTCTGGATCACTTCTGATGTTTAGGGTACAGTGGTCTGCAGTGAGTCTGAGGGTTGAAGACTTCAGTTTGGAAGTAGAAATTTTCTGCCAGTAGAAACTGGTGTTATATTCAGGGGTTGAAGCTCCCTTCCAGGAGAGGCTGGTAAATGAGAGAAGGTTATAGCCTTCTGCAGGTGGGTGCCTGCGTGCTAGTATAAGTCTGCACCAGCATATATTGTAAGAATTTTTCTCTATAATAAAATATTGAAGACTGAGATTGCAGCAACGGTGGTTTTCTCCCGAATTGGGTTTCCACCTTAAATCCTGGTTTCCATATGTGTAGTTCATGTTTGATGCTTTGTTCTGTTATTTCTGTTCATGCTTAATGCTTATCTGATGCAATGCTCTAAGTAAAGACATAATAAGATATCTGGACATACATGTTGGATGCAGTACTGTACCATATGGTTTTAAGAGAAAGAAAAGAAAATTGAAATTAATTTTAAAATACCCATCCACCCCTCTCAAAGTGTTTTCCCAACAATATTTTCCTTTTTAAGTTGTTTCTTGATTTCGGCCAATTTTTCAGAGATAATCTCCTCACTATCCTCTTGTATGGATTTACCAGTTTTAATTTCAACAGATTTGGAAATTTTCCCTCTCCTGCTTCTTCTTGCAAGTTTGCCTTCAGATGGAGTTTCTTTTGGTTCTTCAAAATGATTCCTCAAGAGGAACTCATCCCAACTGTCTCCCACCTTTTTCAAATGATGCTCAATTAGGATTTTAACTAGGCCATGGTGATACAAGGTGGTTTCTAAAAATTGGACCCTTTTTTGGATATTAGAAGCCATCCTCTTTAGGCTATGGAGTAAGAAAAAGGGTAAATTGATTTCTTCATCTAGAAAATGCATCATAAGTCGAATGTGATAAAAATATAGGGTGCCAAACCTTCCCTCACAAGTTATAAACTTTTTTCAGAATTAACAGCATATTTCGCCACTTATTCTTTAAGGTTGAACTAGGAATGCCCTTCTTAAAAATTGAGATATCCATACCTGGTGTTTTGAGCATCTGCCTCCATGCTTCATTGTGAAATTCCTTGTTTTTGAACCATCGTTCACCTTACCTTGGTAATTCTACTGCTTCTGCAATGAAGGATTTTGTGATAATGAATTTGACATCACCTATTTCAACTTCTGACCCGTTGAAGGACCGAGCAAATGTCTTGGTAACCTCCTTATGGAATCCATTGAACTTTTCCAAAAAATGTAGCCATCCAACCTGCTGTAACATCTCTCTAATCTGTGGGTAACCCTCTAGGTATTTGGTTCCGACTGGTTCGGACCTTAAAATGAGTCCCATGGCTTCTTTTCTCTATCTTCAATTTACTGCTCCGTTACTGCTCTCCTATTCAAGGTAAAAATGGCTGTAGAGAGTTGTTTTCACCCCAAAGATGACTTCTCTATTTTTGCAGATAGGAATTGGCTACGGAAAAATGACATGAAGTGGTTATGGAATGAGTGAAATACGGTGAGGGTAAATTACACGAATAAATGAGTTTGAGAGTTGTCATGGAGTGAAATACCGCGGAAAAATCTCGTGAGAATTTCAAAATCATCACTAAATACTTCGAGTTAGTGACGTGACCTAATAGGTCACTTCAAGTACTAACCATTAATTTTTAATAAATGATGATTTGATATGGCGGAATGGAAGGGATTTGTCCATGAATTTTATGATAGGCTTGATAGGCTTGATCAATACGAATAATCAAAATAAATTTATGAAACATACATATAACTTAACCATACTATAACTTTCATAATCTGTTATCATAATAATTTCACAAGTTACCTTAGCCCTTCTTTTGATTTTTTTTTGTGGTTTTTAATATGCTTTGTCTTCCTTTGAAAATCATTGATCTTTCAGTCTTCATAATCCCTTTGATTTTTCTTGTTGACATAGGTGTGCATGATCAATTTTCTGCTAAACAAGTGGTTGCTGGATAGTTGCCTGCAGGATATCTAGCTGCAGAATGTCTGGCTACATAATGTCTGGCTGCAGAATGTCTGGCTACATAATATACCTGTAAAAGCTTTGAAACATGGAATGAAATGATTTGAAACATGGATGGAATGTAGTATGAAATGAAATAAAATGGATCATGAAATATGGTGGAATGAAGCATGAGTGAAGTGAAATATGATGGAATGAAATGGATCATAAATGTGAAGTGGAATGAAATATGAAAAGTGGCCTACAATTTATGATTTGTAATACTCAATTGCAGAAAGAGATCAGATTTGAAATAAAAATGAGATGGTCCATGAAATGGAGTGAATGAAGTATGGATGAATGGAGTGAATGAAATATGAATGAAGTGAGATATGATGAAGTGAAATGGATCATAAGTGGAATGTGATATGTAAAGTGGGCCTGCACTTATGATTTTATGATAGTTGTTTGCAGGAAAAGAAAAATTCTGAAAAGGTAAAGTGTCAGAAAGATTCTGATTTTCAATTTATCTTTTTTGTATAAACATGCTAATCAGTGATTAGTTTTCATGTTTATACTTTATTTTTTTTATTTTTTTATTTTTTTAATTTTTTATGCATCTAATTTCAGAAAATACAATTAAGTTGATGAAGAAGAATGATTCTTCTTCATTAACTTCACATCACTGTTCTCTTGGAATCTCTTGAAAAATTCTTCTCTTGAAAGTGGCTTATGATACAGTTTCAATCTATGACCATTTACAAGAAAAGTGACCTCATCTTCATCTATTGTCCTGATTTTTATTGCTCCATTGTCAAAAAATTTCACAATTTCATATGGCCCAAGCCAATGTGTTTGGAATTTACCTTGAAAATCTTTGAACTTTGAATCAAACAAGAGGGCCCAATCACCTTCTTTGAATTTCTTTTCCTTAATGTACTTATCATGCCATCTAGTCCTTTGTTGTTGGACTATATTTGTTCTTTGGACTGCATCATGTCTGATCTCATCCAATTCATTAATCTGCTCCAATCTATGCTTTTGTGCTTCTGTTAGATCAAGTCCTAGCTGGACTGCCATTTTAAAAGTTTGAATCTGAAACTCTATTGGAAACAAGACTTGTTTTCCATAAACAAGTTCATAAGGGGTATGACCTGTTGTGCTTCTCCATGTAGTTCTATAGGCCCACAAGGCTTCAGGAAGCCTGTCTGCCCAATCTCTTCTATGTAAATGAACAGTCTTTGTTAGGATCCCTTCAATGACCTTATTAGTAGATTCCACTTGACCATTTGCTTGTGGATGATAGGGAGTAGATTTTCTGTGTCTAATTTTGTACCTCTCCACCATTTGTTCCACTAGCTTTGATGTGAATTGAGCTCCTTGATCTGTAACAATTTCTCTTGGGACACCAAAACGAGTAAAAATATCCTCAAAAATAAAATTAACTACAGATAATTCAATAGCAGAAAGTAATGGCTTGGCCTCTACCCATTTGGTAACATAATCAATGCAAACTAATATATATTTCTTTTGTCTTGATGGAGGACTAATAGGTCCTACAAAATCTAAATCCCATTTCTCAAAAGGTTCAATATGTACCTGAGGCTGCAATGGCATCTCACCTGAAGGAGAAGGTTTCCCTACCCTTTGGCAACTGTCACACCTTTTGACATACTCTTTAGCATCTTTAAAAAGGAATGGCCAATAGTATCCTAAATGAAGGACCTTATAAGCTGTCCTTTTATCAGCAAAGTGTCCACCACAAGGTTCATCATGACATGCTTTGAGGATCTCAGGCATCTCATCTTCTCGAACACATCTCCTAATGATAAAGTTTGGACCTGTTTTGTATAACTCATTAGCAACCCATGAATATTTTGCACTGTCATAAATGATCTTTCTTTTGTCTCTTGCATTAATTATTGAAGGAAATTTCCCTGAAACAAGATAATTAGCAATGTCAACAAACCAAGGAGTTTGAGTAGAAATTGCAAAAAGATATTCATCAGGGAATTGATCTTCAACTGGAGTATTGTCTTTAATGTTTTGGAGTCTAGATAGGAAATCAGCTACTGTATTTTGTTTCCCAGGCCTATCTAGAATGGTGATGTTGAATTCCTGTAAAAGCAATAACCATCTTATGACTCTGCCATTAGTAATTGATTTGTTCATTAGATATTTAATTGCAGAGTGATCTGTGTGAACAAAAGTTTCATAGCCTGTTATATAGTGTCTAAATTTATTTATGGCATGAACAACAGCTAAGAACTCTTTTTCAGTTACAGTATAATTTAACTCTAAAGGAGTCAAATTTTTACTTGTATAGTAGATGGCATAAGGAATCAGGTCTTTTTGTCCCAATACTGCTCCTAAATCTGTATCCGAGGCATCTGTTGAAATATGAAAAGGTAATTTCCAGTTAGGTCCCCTTAAAATAGGTGCTTCAGAGATTTTTGTTTTCAGGGTCTCAAAGGCTAACTGGCAATCAGGATTCCACTTGAATTCATAGTCCTTGGTAAGTAATTTGAAAAGTGGAGATGTTATCTTGGTGAAGTTTTCTATAAACCTTCGATAATATCCTGTAAATCCTAGAAAACTCCTAACATATTTTTTACAACTTGGAATAGATAAGTTAGAGATGACTTCAACTTTTGACTCATCAACTCTAATCCCATCCCCTGAAATGTGATGTCCTAAAACAATTCCTTCAGTAAACATCATAAAAAACTTCTCATGACTAAGTGAAAGATTTGCTTCTTTACATCTCTTTAAGAATTTTTCCAAGTTTACTAAGGCTTCTTCAAATGTGTTTCCATAAACTGTGAAATCATCCATATATACCTCTACACAATCATGTATTAGATCTGAAAAAATTCCTAATACTTCCCTTTGAAATGTTGCAGGTGCATTGCATAATCCAAATGGCAATACTCGGTAAGAATAGGTACCCCAAGGACAAGTAAATGTGGGTTTTTCTTGATCCTCAAGTGCTACTTGAATTTGATTATAACCACTAAACCCATCTAGAAATGAGAAGTACTTTTTGCCAGCTAAGGTATCTAACACCCGATCTATGAAAGGTAGGGGGAAAAGATCTTTAAGAGTAGCTTTGTTTAATTCTCGGTAGTCAATACATACCCTCCATTTACCATTTTTCTTTGGCACAATTACCAAAGGAGAAACCCACTGACTATCTGAAATGGGATAGATAAAGTTGACATTTAACAATTTCTGCAATTTTTCTTTAACAATCTCCCTAAGATTTGGATTCATCCATCTCTGAGGTTGTCTGATTGGTTTACAATTTTCCTCTATGTAGATGTGATGAGTGCAAGTCTTAGGGCTTATCCCTTTCATATCAGTGTACTCCCATGCATATGTAGAAGAATGTCTCTGTAATATCTTGACTAGCTTTTCTTGTTGAGATTTCTCTAGGTTCTTGTTTATGTTTAAAGTTTTACCTGGAAATATCTCAATAGTAGAGCTGCCAAATTTATCCATAGAGTAAAGAGACATCTGTCTTGATGATAAAAACTCAATGTTGGATTCTTCTTGAAATTTTTCATGTTTGTATTCCGAAGAGGATTCAAAATTTTCTAAGGTATTCAGAATCTGGCTATCTTCACTAATTTATGAAATTGTGAAGAGAGGTTGTATGTCTTCTTCATCCTCAATCCATTGAGTATCATCTAATTCTGTAATTGTTTTTGCTGGAGGATACAAGGTAAATTTATTGGTTGAACTACCATCAGAGATGTACATATCACCGGATCTACAACTAATGAAAGCATCAGCTGTAGCTAACCAAGGTCTTCCTAATATAATAGGATGCCCTCCTAGATTATTCTTAGGAGTTAGGATCATAAAATCCACAGGATACTTCCAAGAATATAGGGACACTGGAATGTCTTCTATTACCCCATCAAGTTTGATCATAGATATGTCTGCTAATTGTAATAATGTGGGTGTAAAAAGAAGATTAGGAAGCTTTAGTTTATCCATGATTTGTCTACTCATGATATTGATTGCTGCTCCTAAATCAATAAGTGTGTTTTGGATCTCAGTTCCATTGATGTGTATTTTAACAACTAGATTTCCTGGGTCTAGATACTTTGGAATGGCAATCTTACCCATCATGATATCTGCTATTTTTCCTGCCAGTTGAATTTTCTTTGTCTCTTTGATTCTTTTTCCTGTTTTTTTCATGCTCAAC
Organism: Pinus albicaulis; assembly: GCA_034641835.2. Taxonomy (NCBI): domain Eukaryota; kingdom Viridiplantae; phylum Streptophyta; class Pinopsida; order Pinales; family Pinaceae; genus Pinus; species Pinus albicaulis. Next base: position 70,888 of record JAXQQM020070914.1, read on the forward strand.
TCCTTTATTGTTTTTTCTAAAATTGGAATTTCCTTGATAGCTTGTAATAATGGGATCTTAATACAAACATTCCTTAGCTCATCTAGGAAATCATAATTAGGCACCATAATTTGTTTTTCTACACCCTATCAATTTGTAATCTTTCTGGAAAGGGAGGTGTAGAGGTAGATGTTGATGGCTGCTCTAATATAGGAGTTGAAATTATTGGTTCTTTTTGTTTTGATTTTTCAATGTTTGGGTCTTGGAAAGGTGTGTTCTCTTCAAGACTTTTATTCACCAGTAGAGAATCTTCCTCAGAGTTGTTTTGCTCTTGTATGATTACAGAAGGTTTCTTCTTTTCAAGTATTCTTCCAGACCTAAGTTGAACATCATTAAGGTCTAAAGGAGTAATCAAATAGGTTGGGAACTATTGGCCTTCTATCATGTATGTGTTCTGAGGATTTTTATTGTTGGGGTTTGGTATGGGTTGGGCAAGTAACTGATTTGCTTTCTGAGGAAATGGTAATGGAAGTGGTGGATTTTGATGTTGTGGATTTTGTTGAGGATTTTGTTGAGGAGGGAAATTTGGATATGGTGGATAAGATGGTGGATATTGATAATAATGAGGGTATCTTCCATAGGAATTTTGTGCTCCTTTTGCCCAAGTTTGAGATTGATTTTGGAATTGGGGCCAAGGTTGCTGCCAAGAATTCCAATTTGGTGGGGATTGATTATATAGCTGATCATGGAATCCTTGTGTTTGAGGTCCTTGCCAAGGCCTCCTAGAGACAAAATTGAGAGATTCTATGGAATTTGTAGGGGTTTCTTCTTGAAAGACAACTTTAAGACCAAGAAGTGAAGGACAAATATTGGTCTCATGTTTTTCTGAACAAATTACATAATTCTCTACTATTTTTGCATCCAAAGGGCACTCTCTCAAAGCATGCTTCTTTCTACATTTGGGACAAAAGATTGCTAAGGCATTAGATTTAGCTTTTTGCTTGTTTTGTAACTTAAGGGTGTCTATTTGTTCACTAAGACTCCCTAAAATTTCATATTTGAATTCATCAAGCATATGTCCTATTTCTTCCCTTCTTACTATCCCAGAAGAAGACTTACTTGCCTTTGCAAGAGCAGGGTCTCTTGGTCCTTTTACAATTTTAGATTTTCCTCTTGAAAAGTTGATACATAATTCAGCTATTTCAGGTAATGTGAGCTAAGATATATCCCCTTTTCCCATCATATTAAGGATATATAGCAATTCATCCCTAATTGTCTTCAACAAGAGAGCTTTCAAAGTATCTTGGTCTAAGTTTTCCATTTTTTCTCTCTTGATGTTATAGTTAAACCTTTCCAACAAATCTTCCAGATTTTCATCATCTTTTTGTAGCATTTTAAACACTTCCTCCTTATGGTTGACTGGCATACAGTAATCCAAATACCTCTCTAGAAATGCATGTTTCATGTCTTCCCATGTCCTAATAGAACTGTTGACCAAACTCATAAACCATTTTAATGCTGCTCCTTTCAATGTTGAAGGGAATAGTTTAAGTTTTTGGGCATCTTGTAAGTAATCATAGGTTCTACATAGGACTTCAAATTCAAATAGGAAGGTTTCAGGATCTTCACTTTTGAGTCCATAAAATTTTGGAAGGACAAAGGGTGAAATATTTTTCATAGTTGCATTGGTTTCTTCATCTACTATAGGAAACCCAAAAGAGCTTCCCATTTCCCTTCTACCTCTTCCTCTGCCTCCTTCTTCACCTCTACCTCCTTCTCCTTCTGCACCTCTACCTCCTTCTCCTCTACCTCTACCCCCTCCAAATAGTGTATGCTCTCCATTAAAGACTCCTCCTCCCCCTTCTTCTGCCATGGTTGATTCTTATGTGGAAGTGGAAAAGTTTATGTCCCTAGCAAGGGTTCTTGAATCTTCTTCTAAGACAGGTTCAGTGGATGAAGTGGAAGGTCTTTCTGATGGAATATCTGATCTTAAGTCTTCTGGAATTCTATGATCAGTATAGTATGGGATGTGGATTTGAGTTGGAGGTGTTCTGCCTCTTGGTCTTGGTGGAACAAGTGGTGTTCTAGGAATCAAGCTTCTACTTGTTATAAATCTACCCCTTGAGTCTCTTTCTCTATGCATATCATTGTTTTTGGGAGGTAAGAAACAAGGCTACCTAGTTACACTTCCCCGGCAATGGCGCCAAAATGTCTACTCAACTTAGTGTTCCTAAATTGATGTCATAAATTGTCAACCAGGGCTAGTAAATTGTTGAAGTGAAGTGCACCATATGTGCCTAGGTATCTTCTTCCTACTTCATTGTGCTTAGTGTTTTTCTAGTGTTTTTTTGGTTTTGTATTTTTATGCTAAGAGGAAAAGAACTAAATTGTTGGCAAAGAGAAGTTATTGGTCACACGAAAACAGAACAAATCTACTCCAAATTATGTATGGCACCTAAAGACAGAAAATGCTAATTCACAGATTGCAAAGCTTAACAAGAAAAGTAACTCATAACATTACACTCAGGCCAATTCATTTCATTAGAGATATGTTGGAACAACTTGAGAAAAGGATAATTTTGTTACAATGAGGTTCTCTTTAATAAACAACAACTTACAATATCACAGAGAAAATCTCATCCATGGTTAGAAATTTGTTGGAACATTTTGAGAAAAGATTATCTGCAACATAATAAGGAACCCTATGCTAAAATAACTTATGACACTAGAATTAACCCATTCTGCAACTCAAAATGTTACTGTTAAGCCTCATTCAAGGGTTAGAGATCTCTTGGAATATCTTTAGAAAAAGGTTGTAAAATTATGCAAAATTGCAGAACAGTCAAGACCTAAAAATGATATCACTAATTCTTGTCCATATGATAATAATGTGTTATAAGAGACTAAGAACAAGAGAATTTTGTAAATAATGAAGGCCTGTAAGTCTAATTTAACAGAACTAAAATACAACTAGCTAATAAAACTTGAAATACAATGAACAGAACTGAGCTTATATGCAATTAACCTTCGAAATACTACAGCTCTATCTCATTCACGTGTTAATGATATATTGGAATAGTTCATAAGAACAAGATTGACTGTAACATTTGATGTAAGTGAATCATAAAACATGAAGCTTAGAAAAACTACCTAAATTAAGAACGAAACAGAGCTAAAGTCACTTATCTAGAAAATATGCACAAAGCCTTTCGGACAGTAGGGGCCCTCTACCATCAAATTAGCACACGAATCTCCTCAAGATTGCTTCAGATCATGCATTAAAGTTGTACTTCTTTCATTAAAGGAAAACGCTTCAGAAACAGAGTATCACAGTCTTGGACAACTTAACAACAAAACATCAACTAGCTAACTGTCTCTCGGTTCACCGAGTTATTCTTATATGCAAAATACATAACTGTCATTGAGAAGAAATAGGGATAGGTGTATTTTTCAATCAAAATCAAATTAGAACTCCTGTTGAGGCCTCGTACTTTGCTGAATACATCTGCAGAGTCCTTGTCCTAGTAGAATTCTACTTCTTAGTTTTGGTTTCCTCCACGTGCATAACCACTTGCAGATTTTTGCTCAGACTTCGTAGAGGACAAGGAATGATGTAGGTGAGTTCTGCAATTCAACCATATGCGTTTTTCTTTTAAGTGACACCTGTAACCTGTGTGAACATAAAGATAGCTGCGGAATATGCGACTAGCTATAGAATGGCTGCATTTTGTAGCTAAGTCTAGTAAAAAATTACTACGACAACAAAACCATAAAAGTATAGCAAGTCAATCATTGTATGCATTATTAAAGTGACTTTAATCAATCTTATTGATCTTTTGTTAGGTCCCTATATTACTAGTATAGCCCCTTATTGTTGTTAGTGTAACCCCCTTATTGTTATTATTGTACCCTTGTAACCCTCATTTTGTTATTATTGTGCCCTTAAATTATTATTGTTAGGTCGGCTAGGATTACATTGTGGCCCCACTAGGATTACATTGTGGCCCCATGGACTCCTATACATAGAAAGGAGGTTTTGTAATTTAAATCATCCAAGAATGGTTCATTCATGTAATGTATTGGAGGTTTCCCCCTCAAAGTGGCTTATTTATAAGGTGTTGACATCTCTTTTCTTCTTTTTTGGAGCTGGTTTCACAACATTTGGTATGAGAGCTTTGAGATTTTAGGGTTTCGCTGCTCCAAACAGGTCAACGTGGAATTTTCGCTATAACTTTTTTCTACGAAGGTTCAGAATCTAAAATTTTTAGAGTGCGAAGCCAAAATCCTGAGGAAGATTTTCTAAAAATTTCGCAGCTTGGTTCGCAATATTTTCGAGATACTGTCCGTCGCAGCTAGGTATTTTTTCAAGCTCCTAAACAGGTCATCGTGGCATTTGCGCTATAACGTTTTTTGTACGAAGGTTCAGAGTCTGAAATTCATATGGTGCGAAGCTGAAATCCTGAGGAAATTCGTCAAAAAATTTGAGAGCTTGGTTCGCAATATTTTTGGAGATATGATCTGTGGAAGGTAGTGCTTTTTCAGGCTCCTGAATTTCATCTCAAAGAGGTGATCGTGGGAAAAGTTCAATAACTCTCTCTCTGGGCAGTGGATTTGAGTGCCGTAAAAAGTGGTCACAAGTACATAGACTATAGTTTCTTGGCTATCAATTTCATAGACAAAGGACGAAACAGTGACACGTGGCAAGTCCTACAAGTTTTCTCTACTAAACCAGTCCAGAATTAGGTCATTTTGGGAGATTGGACACAACTTTGTCTTGGGGAATCCAAATTAGATCAGACCTATGGCATTTGAAAGAAGCTTCAAAGGGCTACTACAGGGCTGAATTTCATATATTGAATATTTTCAATTACATAGATAATTCAATTTCAAGATCGAGCTCCTCAAAGCAAGTAAAAGGTATCAATATTGGATTTTAAAATGGCGCCTAAAAAGAATTCAACACCCATTAAGCCTTCAGAAGGGTCTACCATGACTCATGAAGATGAAGAATTGCAACATGATCTATCAAAATTACAAGAGCAAGTGCAACAAATTTCACTCTCGCAAAGAGAAACAAAAAATGAAATGGAAGTTTTGAAGAAAGGCGTGGAAGTGAAGATGGACGGTTTAAAGAAAGGCATGGAAGCTAAGATGGATGGCGTGGAAGTGAAGATGGACGGTTTGAAGAAAGGCGTGGAAGCTAAGATGGATGGCATGGAAGCTGGCATGGAAGCTAATATGGATGATCTAAAATCAAACATCGAAGATTTGACAAAGTTGATACAAGAAATGTTTCCTAATGGTGAAAAGATAGTAGAAGAACCTCATGATGAGAACAAAATAAATGTTAATCGTGATTTCATAAACTCTAATGTTGGCGGGAAGAACCACCATATTCCAAAATGGATATGAGGAAGTTTGATGGAAAGGATCCTGTAACATGGATACTACAGATGGAGCAATATTTTGATCTCCATAATGTGAAAAACACACAAAAGGTACGCATTGCAACTTTACATTTAGAACAAAATACATTTGTATGGTATCGATGGCTTTGCTCCCGTAAAAAAATTGTCACTTGATCAATTTTTATGGAGGAAATGATAGCACATTATGAGGATACAAAGAGAAACACCTTCTTTAGCCAATTGATAAATCTCAAACAAAAGGGTTTAGTGGGGGAGGACATTGAGGACTTCCAAAAATTGAATATAAGGGTAACTGATATTCCAGAGGAACACAGGATTGATCTCTTCATAGGCACTTTAAAGGATAACATACAACATGAAGTTCGCATTCTGGAACTTGATTCTTTGGAGAAGGCATTCAGGTTGGCAAGAAAAGTTGAATGTAAAATTATGGCGACAAGGAAGCCTACCACTCAATTCTATAAAGAAGGAAGTGTTGCTACGCCTAGATTTCCACAACCTACAAGGCTGACACCACAAAAATTGGAAGAAAAAACAGAAAAAGGGCTTTGCTACAGTTGTGATAGAAAATACACTAAAGGTCATAAGTGTGCTGAGAAGAAATTATTTTACATAGATTGTGAAGAGGAAGAAGAAAATGAACAAGAAGAGGATATACACCAAAAACCAGCCCTAGAAGAGGAAGAAATGAGTCCGACCATATCGTGTAATGCATTGGCAGGAATTACCACTCCTCAAACTCTCAAGATAGAAGGACATATCAATAAGAAAAAGGTAATAGTGTTGATTGATTCAGGTAGTACCCATAATTTTATTCATTGTAAGGTAGCCAAGGAATTGAATTGTTTCCTATACCCAACACCAGAATGTCAAGTGATGGTTGCAAATGGAGGAACTATAAATTGCTCTGGAAAATGCCATAATATCAAGCTAAACATGGGGGAATATGTATTGACTAGTCCAATGCTTTCCATTCCTATGGGAGGTGCTGATGTTGTACTAGGAGTACAATGGTTACAATCTTTGGGGACGGCAGCTTTTAATTTTCAAGAACTTTTCTTGAAATTTTTTTCAGAAGGAAAGGAAGTCGAATTACGGGGTATTGAAGGGAAGCCAGGAAGGATAATAAGCTATAATGTCATGACAAAGCTTCTAAAGAAAGAACAACGAGGCGTAATTGCACAATTATGCTCTCTAGAAGTTCCGACATCAAAATCATCTATTTCTGCAGATCTCCAACAAGTCTTCGACAATCATTCCAAGGTGTTTGAAACTCCCAAAGGACTCCCACCTATTCGTGATCATGATCATGCTATTCATTTGATTCCAGGAAGTGTTCCTCCAAACATCAGGCCTTATAGATATCCTTACTTCCAAAAGAGCGAAATTGAACGTATGATTGCAGAAATGTTAGAGGCGGGTATAATTCAACCTAGTCAAAGTTCTTTCTTTGCTCCCGTAGTATTGGTACACAAGAAGGATGGATCATGGTGAATGTGTCCGGATTATAGGGAGCTCAATAAGCTCACCATTAAAGATAAATTTCCCATTCCTGTGATTGATGAATTATTGGATGAATTACATGGAGAAATTTATTTTCCCAAGTTGGATCTTCGTTCAGGATATCATCAAATTAGAATGAAGACTGAAGATATTCCAAAAACAGCATTTCGAACTCATGAGGGTCATTATGAATTTTTGGTCATGCCTTTGGCCTTACCAATGCACCTTCTACATTTCAAGGGTTGATGAATTCCATTTTCAAACCCTTCCTTAGAAAATTTGTGCTAGTATTTTTTGATGATATACTAATCTACAGCAGGTCTTGGAAGGATCATGTTGAACATGTTGACATGGTGCTCAAACTATTGCAGGAGAAAAAATTATATGCAAAAAAATCCAAATGTTTCTTTGGAGTACAAGAGGTGGAATATCTGGGTCATATTATATCTCACGAGGGTGTTAAAGTAGACCCTAACAAAATTAAATCCATTAAGGAATGGAAAGTCCCCAAGACAATAAAGAAGTTGCGAGGATTTCTCGGGTTAATAGGCTATTATTGCAAGTTTGTTAAGAATTATGGGAGAATAGCAGCACCTCTAACAACATTATTGAAGAAAGATGCATTTTCATGGACTCCTGAAGCAACTAAGGCCTTTGAACATCTTAAAGAGGCAATGTGCCTAGCACCGGTCTTAGCTACGCCAGACTTCACAAAAACCTTATTGTGGAATGTGATGCCTTAGGAAATGGAATTGGTGCAGTTTTAATGCAGGAAGGAAGACCCATTGCTTTTGAAAGTCGTCCAATCAAAGGAAAGTATTTACAGAAACCTATTTATGAGAAGGAAATGTTAGCAATACCGCATGCACTAAAGAAATGGTGACCTTACCTAATGGGAAGACACTTCAAGGTAAAAACTGATCATGATAGTCTTAAACACTTTTTGGAACAAAGACTATCTTCAGAAGAGCAAAAAAAAATGGGTCACAAAGATGTTGGGTTATGACTTTGAAATAATCTACAAAAAAGGAAAGCTTAATGTTGTTGCAGATGCACTCTCAAGAAAGAATGAAGAGGTGGAAGCATTGCTTTGTGCCATTTCTATTATCCAACCGTATTGGATAACCGAAGCAAGAGATGAATGGAAGAAGGACAAAGATGTATGGACACTCATTCAAAAGTTGCAGCAAGATCCTAGTACATCTGATACATTTAGTTGTAAAAATGATTCCTTATGGTACAAAGATCGCTTATATCTTTGTAAGAATTCCCAACTAAAACAAAAGATTCTTCTGGAATTGCACACTTCTCCTTTAGGAGGACACTCAGGATTTTTAAAAACTTACCACAAGGTGAAGAAATATTTTTTTTGGGATGGCCTTAAATCTGATATTCAAAAGTTTGTGGTGGGATTTTTGGTTTGCCAACAGAATAAAGTTGAGAAAATTAAGACCCCTAGACTTCTACAACCTTTATCCATTCCAAGTCAACGTTGGGAGGAGATTTCAATGGATTTTATCACAGGTTTACCTAAGTTCGAAGGAAAGAGTGTCATCATGGTGGTAGTTGATAGATTTACCAAGTATGCACACTTTTGTGCATTATCTCATCCATTTAAAGCAAGTACAATTGCTACTACATTTATGGACAAAATTCAAAAGCTACATGGAAGCCCAAGGGTTATTGTGAGCGACAGAGATCCCATTTTTACTGGAAATTTTTTGATGGAGTTATTTTCTTGTTTGGGTACTCAATTAGCTCATAGCTCATCTTATCATCCTCAATCTGATGGTCAAACTGAGATAGTAAATAAATGTTTGGAAGGATATTTTTGTTGTTTTGTATCTGATAAACAAACACAATGGGTCAAGTGGTTACCTCTTGCTGAATGGTGGTATAACACTTCCTTCCATACTGCAGCAAAAATGACCCCATTTATGGCACTCTATGGATATCATCCACCATCCATCACATCATCTTTAAGGGAAAATTCGAAGGTTCAAGCAGTGGAAGATCACATCGAGCATCAGCAAGAAGTTCTCCAACTCTTAAAGGATAACCTGAATTTGGCATAAAATCGAATGAAACAACAGGCAGATCAACATCGCAGCGAGAGAAGTTTTGATGTAGGAGATTGGGTATTTTTACGGCTACAACCATACAAACAAATGTCCCTCAAGCAAGCTAAGAAGGATAATAAATTATCACAAAAGTACTATGGTCCTTACAAGGTGTTGCAAAAGATTGGTTCTATGGCATACAAATTGGAGCTTCCTGCTTCTTCACGAGTACATCCAGTTTTCCATGTTTCATGCTTAAAGAAGGTTATAGGTGAAAATCTTCCAGTTCAAACAATATTGCCAGAACTTGATGAGGAAGGAAAATCATATTGGAACCTGAAGCGGTCATGGAAACAAGAACTCGACAGCTACGGAATCGATCAATTTCAGAGTATCTCATCAAGTGGAAGAACTTACCCACTGAAGATTCTACATGGGAGGATGAAATTTTATACAGAAGCACCCGAAGCTACTCAAGTGTTGAGGACAACACTTTTTTTGAAGGAGAGGGGCATGTTAGGTCCCTATATCACTAGTATAGCCCCTTATTATTGTTAGTGTAAACCCCTTATTGTTATTATTGTACCCTTGTAACCCCCATTTTTTTATTATTGTGCCCTTAAATTATTATTGTTAGGTCGGCTAGGATTACATTGTGGCCCACTAGGATTACATTATGGCCCCATGGACTCCTATATATAGAAATGAGGTTTTATAAATTGTATCATCCAAGAATTGTGCATTTATGTAATGTATTGGAGGTTGCCCCCTCGAAGTGGCTTATTTCTAAGGCGTTGATATCTTTGGAGCCGGTTACACAAAAAATTTTGCTCATAAATCGATAATCCA